>JAJTUV010003275.1:20000-63420 GCA_021653895.1 Mastomys natalensis | reverse complement strand
CTTTTCCAAAATTAAAATTTTTTGAACCCACTTCATTTCTTCGGGGAAGTTAGCTTTTTACCTCTCCCCACACAACAAAAACCCAAAAAAAATCTAAGAAGGGGAAATTATAAAGTTTTTTTTCCATCAATCAGAGTCTGACATTTATTACTTCTTCCCATGATATTCTATTCATACACAATATTTCAGAAAACTTCTGGCAGGAAAATTTCTAGTTCACTTTCTGCTTCAATTGATCATGTTTTGACTTTCCCCTCAGATGTTTATAATACTGTGATCTCCTGTCCTCATCTATCTATCTCTAACAACCCTAGAGATGGAGATTTATTCAGTCATCATCTGACCATGTTCTAAGCATTCACAGAAACTTTCCTTCTTCCAGAATGTTCTGTTTCTCCCCTTTGGGTTTATCCAATAACATAGCTTTTCCAGTCATTTCAGACCTGGCTTTAGAGGTTTAATTTTTTAAATCATGGTATAATTGACCTCCTCCCCACACAAACTCATCCTTTAGAAAGTCATTCAGGGGAGAGAATAAAAAGTAAGCTGATGTGAATTTTCTTTGAACACATTTTTTTAAAAAAAACTCTCTCTCTCTCTTTCTCTCTGTCTCTCTCTGTCTCCCTTCTCTCTGTTTTCCTCTGTTCTCTCTCTGTCCTCTCTTTTCTCTCTCTGTCTCTCTCTGTCCTGTCTCCCTCCTCTCTCTCCTCTCTCTCTCCTCTCTCTCTGTGTGTGTGTGTGTGTGTGTGTGTGAGTGTGTGTGTGTGGTTTGTGGATCAAATGCTGTTTGGGGACCAAACAATTACCAATAAACTTATGAGAAAAAAAAAATTGAACAATACCCAGATTTAATCAAAATTTCTGAAAATGGTTTTTGTATATATATATATTTTTTACCCTTACAAAATCAAACAGTCCCAGCAGAGGGAGCATAGTTCACTCATCCTTCAACCAACTGTACTTGAAACTTGCTCACAGATCTTCACCCTTTGCATTCCACGCTGTCTTCAAAAAACTACAATGGAGAGGGAACTTAGTCAGTTCTCTTCATCTAATCATTTTCTGAACTTCTTCTCTCTCTTTTGTAATTTACTGTATAAAACCCTCTCCTTAGGGTTTAAAGGAAAATGGGAGAGTAGAGGCTGCTCCTATAAGAGTTAGTGAAGAAGAGTTCAGAATAAGAAAATTAGGCCTTATCCCAAAGAGATAAATAGAGGAATATCTTTGGATGCATGAAAAAGAAGTGAAAGGGCACTGAAAAGGAGCAGAAACAAGAACTCTTAGCAGGGAAAAGCAAAAGAAATACAGCATCATCAACTGCACAGTTTGCTCAGGGAGAGGCTTCAGAAACTTCTTCAAAAGTAAGCTAGATGGAACCCGGATGTCCTGTGCTCAGGACACACCCACACCCCCTCACAAGCCTCAAATCCAGTTGTGGCTGTTGGTGAGACAGTGATTCATTTTAGCACAAAAATTAGCTGTGAAAAGAAATACCATTTTGTCACATTAGGGGCCTTGGAAAGAAGCAGCCAGATGTGATCTTGAGGGAGAATCTATTGTCAAAAAGTTAGCTACCCTGGTAGCTTGAGATCAGGGAGCCATGGTATAGGCCCTGGAGGGATGACCCAGGGAGTCATCTGTGAAGAGCAGATGCAAAGAAAAACAAAATTATGACATTTTTAGGAAAATGGGTTTATTGGAGATTTTATTTATTTTACTTTTATTTATATGAGTGTATAACTTTATATATGTCTAAGTACCATGTGTGTAGTGGCTGAGAATTCCAGAATAGTATGTTGGATACCCTGGACTAAAATTACAGATGGTTGTTAGCCACAATGTGGGTCCTGAGAATTGAATCCATATCCTCTCAAAAAGCAGGTAGTGCTCTTATCCATTGAGTCAGCTCCCCAGCCTATGACTGCAATTTGAATTCATTATGCCAAGCAAAATCAGTCAGAGTCAGAAAGACAAATGCTCTATTTTTTCTTATGTAGAACCTAACTTAAAATCTGTCTGTGTAGCTCCCCCCCCACCACTCTCTCTCTCTCTCCCCACACCTATGAATATACCTTCTCAGAAACATCCATTTGTTTACTATTAGTTCTAGCTTTATAACCTAATAACTTCCGCATAACAACAAACCAACGAGAAATTAATTCCATTCTACTTCAAATACTTATATTTGTTTTATTCTTAAGTTTATTTATGATGAACATGTGTTTACTTCTCTATTAATAGAATTCAGTGAGTACATACAATGTACATTGTAGTGTGCACCAATCAAATCTGGTCTCTTTTTTGATCTTCTACCTTTTGCAACCTATACTGATCTTGGTGTACTAGCTTCAGGTCCATTTTTACTTTGTAATTTTCACATATAAAAGAAAACATGCAGTATGATGTTCAGTATCTGACTTATTTCACTCAATGTAACATTCTTCACTTCTGTTTTCATACACATAGCAGGGTTTACTTTGTTTCATAACTGAATAAAGTTTCATTATATACATGCCATCTTTATATTATATATCCTTTATTCCGTTTCTGAATTTTTTATTTTCTAAAAAGACATTTAAAAAAATTCCGTGCATGTGCCTATGCAAGTGAATGTTTTATGTATGCAAGTGCCTTCAGAGACTAGAAGAGGGCACTGTACTTCTTGGAGATGGAGTTACAAGTGGTTGTGTAGGCACCAATGTGGGTGTTGGAAACTGAACTCTAGTTCTCTGAAAGAACAGCAAGTTCTATTAAATCCTGAGTCAACTCTGCACCCATTGTCTCAACCCCACTTTGGATTTTTCATACAAAGTCTTGCTATATCCTGCTGAGTAGCTTAAGACTCATTATGTATTCTAGGCTGCCCTGAAACTTGCTGCAGTCCTTTACTTCAGCATATGGAGTATCTGCTCTTCCACTGATATGTACCTAGGTTGTCTCAGTTTAGGTACTGGGCATAATGCTGCAAGAAACATGGGCATGCAGTGTCCTCTTGTTGCTGATTTAATTTCTTTTAACCTATGTGTATAAGTGAAATAACTTAAATATGGCAGATCTATTTGTTCTTTTTGATATATCATTTTTTTCACAAATGGCTATAATAATTTCGATTTCTATCAATGGTATATGGAACGTTCCTTATCTCCACATCTTTATTTTACGTTTAGTGTTGTTTACTACCTTTCAATAGTATGTATTGTAACTGAAATGAAATAGTTTCTCATAATTTTGTTTTTTCTAACTCTGGTGATCTTTGCTCTGACGAGATTTGAATGTACATGAAAGCTCTTTGTGTATTTCTCCTTTTGTCTGGTTAGATCACTCAGGCAATCATATTTGCACCATCATCAAGGCCTTTACTTTATCCATATTCTGTTTTTATCTTTCCACTCTCATTCATTCTCTAGATTCAGTTCTCCTGAGCTTATCATAAGCTGAAACCACCCCTTGAACTTGGATTTTCCCAAGTTCTTGTCCTTACTCCAGCTGCCACATATAGTTTCTCAGCAATGTCAGGGGACATAGTTAGTACTTTAACCAATTATAGTCTCACCCTGCTGGCTGACATTTACTTCCTGTCCAAAGCCTGAAGAGATAATTTTGACTTTGAGAGCAGACCGGGTTATATAGCAAGAACATGCATGAAATGAAACAAAACAAATATTTTGAATAACTAGCTGTTCTATGGTACTCGTATTTATTTTAGTTTAATTTTTAGTATAATATTTTCATTTTTATATGTTACTGGGAATGAAACCAGAGTCTTGAGCATGATAGGCAAATGCTCTACCACCAAGCCATAGCCTACCTTTAGTCTATGATTTTTTAAAATAAGGATCTAAAAAGCCTATTGGCAATTAAGCAAATTTTCTTTTACTTTTATAATTGTTGATCTTGTACCTTTTAATAGCTACTAACAATTTTATTCAGAGAGTCACTTATAAATATATGTTGAGTTGTTTAAATGGCACTCATGTAGATGAAATGATAAAATTATTTTCAGATAATCAATTATTTTGCTCATAAATTTTAAAATACAAAATAATACAGTGGCTGAGTATGTAGCTTAGTGGCCTAATACTTGCCAGCATGCTCAGGTTACTAGACCTGATCTCCAGCACTCACCAAAAATATTAGCAATGAAATACTATTGAAGAATTATTGGCTGCAGTTAGATTAATTTATTTACTGCACTGTCTTAAGTAGGATAGTGTTTTAGCAAACTATAAATGACATTTTTTTTTAATTCAGTTAGGGCAAACTTTCCATTATATTAGATAAGATGAAATCTTACTGAAATTGAAAAGTGTCAATCATGGACTCAAGTAAAATAGCCATAAAACAGTAATGGTGTGGTTTAGCATAAAATGCTTACTTAGCATGCATGCAGAAGGCTACGGATTCCACCCTATTATGATTAAAAGTGACACATTATACACACACACACACACAAACATATATGTAAATTCCTCTATTCTATGTATCCATCCCTCAAAGAAGTTTAGGAACATGTCCTTTACAGCTCAATTGAGGGGATCTTTGTCTTTGAGGTTGACATTGGAAAGGCTTTGTTGTCCTTTGTAATTTTGTGTAATACATATCTTTTATTTTGAAGTGATAAATGTATTTGTAATTTACTATGGGTGTAATTTTTTTTTTTTTTTTTTTTTTTTTTTTTTTTGGTACTTGACTGATTTAGTTTCTTTTATCAAGAAACAAAAACAAGTGAAAAAAAGCTCACATTGAAAATGTGACTTAGCCAGGCAGTAGTGGCGCATACCTTTAATCCCAGCACTTGGGAGGCAGAGGCTGGCAGATTTGTGAGTTCGAGGGCAGCCTGGTCTACAGAGTGAGTTCCAGGACAACCAGAGATACACAGAGAATCCCTATCTTGAAACAAACAAACAAACAAACAAACAACCCCCCCAAAAAACAAACAAACAAACAAAAAAAGAAAAGAAAATGTGATTTGAAATTTGTTTTTTAAAACTCATCAAGTCCACTTTGTGTTTCTTGGTGAGTAGCTTTCCGCTAACTAACTAACAACTAACTAACTGACTGACTAAAATGAGACACAAAGGTGAACAAAAAGGGGCAGATCTACAAAATGTTAGAGAAAGTGAATATGTATAAAAATACATTGTATGAAATCCTCAGAGACCTAATAAAAATGAGAGAAAACTATGAATTTAGAATAGAATTGTTTTGGTTTTCTGAAGTTTAACTGCTTTACTATTAACAGTTGGAATTGTCCATTCCTTATGCTTCTATGTAGGACTGAATTTTAGAAGTACTATTTCATTTTGACATTTTTATTTGCAGCTTTACATTCTTCTGGATTGTGAGTTTTATGTTATGCATACTGTAGGCTTATTGCAAGTAAATAGAATACATAGCTGCACCATATGAATATGCCTACATTAGCTTTTAGCAAATTCTAGCAGTGGGGGTGAGGAAGCAGTGGTGGCGAATATTTTCCCCTTAACATATCACCCTGAATTTGTTTGAAATAGTGCTTTAGATACAACTATATAAATTGTCTTTAGTTGGGCATCAATGGGAGGAGAGGCCCTTGGTCCTGTGAAGCTCAATGCCCCAGTGTAGGGGAATGTCAGGGTGGGATGTGGGAGTGGGTGGTGGGTGGGGGAGCACCCTCATAGAAGCAGGGAGAGGGGGGATGAGATAGGGTTTTTCAGAGGGAACTGGGAAAAGGGATAACATTTTGAAATGTAAATAAAGAAAAAAATCCAATAAAAGAAACAGAAAAAACATTTCCATGATATTTTTCTATTTAATTTATAAGGACACATGACAAATCTTACTATTTAGTCCAGGCTGGCTTTGACCCTTTGATCTACTTGCCTCTACCTACTCCTGAGTGCTAGGATAACATGTGTTAAACAGCATAGCTGGTGATGAAGAAATATTAACTTAGTGCTGTCATTTTTAAGTACTTTCTAGGTTCTTAGGATAGGTCAGAGTACAAAACAGACAGACACAAAGACCTGTCATTCTAGTCAGGAGAGGCAGACCAAAAATATCACAGCTATAAATTGCATTGTGTTCCCCAGAGCTGGAGCTTCATAAAAATTAGATAAATTGAGGAGTGAGAGTTGACCCATTCGGGAACTGAAACAAAAACTGCAGGCAGAAAGCTTATATGGAGAACATTGCAATTAAATTAGAGCTATAGCACAGAGGTAAGTGTGGCAGAGTGCAGTGAACATGGGTGGGGCAGACATTCCAAGATATGACCAAAGAGATAAGATATATTGGGATGGAATGGAAACCTGTTAGAGACCCATGGGGCATTGTAAAGCCCTTTACTCTGAGTCAGGAGACATTGAGCTGAACAGAAGAGTAGCACAACCTGACTTAGATTATAAAGGAGGCACTGCAGGATCTCAAAACCAACCAACCAACAACCAACCAACCAACCAACCAATCAACAGCAACAAAAGACAAAACCAGAAGTAAGAAGATGGTTCTTGCAGGAGTCTTCAAAGTCACTAGTAGTGAGCTCAGAGAAAATGATGGTATTTATGGTAGCAAGAAGTACTCGAGTTCTGTAAATATTTTGAAGATAAATGTCAGCAAGATTAATTCAGCACACAGAAGATAAAGGTGGGGTAAGCTTAGGGAGTAGAACAAAGATGTGGTCAGTGTGAACTGTCCATTTTGTATCAAATCTAGTTCATCTTTCCATCATCAGTACTAATAATGGGTTAGCATTACCTGCTGGGAGAAAATAGACTTAAGAAAAAAAAAACTGTAGAAGACTTTGTTGCAGGCCACTAAAATCACAATCCAAGAGAGTCAGGGCATGTACATGTACTTGCCATTTCTAATATTTAGCATTTATTCATTCATTTGGAAAGTATTATTTAAGTGTCCTAGATGTTTGTATTAGTGTTACTACAGATGGATTGGAACTTGATGACTTAATTCGACTTTTGGATTCACTATTTTTAGTTACAACATCCTACTGTGCCTTAGATTAGCACGTAGAAAGTAAGGATAAGGATAGCAAATCCTTCACAGGAACCCTGGGACAATTAAAGGAGATCATCAGGTGCAAATCATGCAAGAGTTGCACAAGGTAAACACCATGTTTCACTCATCATTGTCATCAAGGCCTCTTTTTTTTTTCCTTTTTGTATATCCTTCCCACTAGCCAACACTAACAGAAACAAAAAGTGACTTTGGGAAAAGGCAAGAATATGGTTGCAATGAGTATGTTTCATTTGGTTAGCTGTAACAATCACTTGCCAAGATAACTATACAAAAATATTGTATACCTTGACTACATATAGTTAAAATAAAATGTATATTGATTAGCAAGGTGAAAGGCAACCACAGGTCTATTCCTAGGTCTGTACATTATCTAAGTATTAAACTAGATACTTCCAAGATAAATTTTCAGACTAGCGTATGCATGTTAAAACAAGTAAGGGAATTTTTAGAATTGTAACCGCCTGGGGATGAAGGCATATTGTCATCACCAGTGCTGGAAGAACAGCACCACACCCTTTATCTCTACTACATACTTCTGTCATTCCCTAAGCACCACATTGAAGATGTAGAAGCCAGAACCAAGAGCTACCTGTTAGGCAAGCACATTTGTGTCTGACTCCTGCTCCACTTCCGTGTGAGCATCCATTTCTCCATCTCCAGACTTATATACTGCTCTTTCCTTTTGGCACTCTGCTTAAACCTCAAAGGGCAAACTTGACAGAAGACAGCCTGATCAGATTTGCTATGGTTTATGTTCCACCACCTGGCTCCACTAGGGGAGAATTCAAAAATTTGGTTGTATCTTTTAATTTGGCCTGACAGTGTAAACTCAGAATTTGGCTTCTCTTTTTGGAAAAATGAAAACCACATGTGTTCTTTTACGTCTTTTAACCGCTTTCTTGCCATGATCGCTTGCCAAGCTTTGTATGTCTGTGATCATTTTGGAAGACTTATGGCTGAGGTTGGAGGTGCAGTTGTGGTTTGGAGAAATGTAAGAGCAACGATAATATCTCTAATGTCTAGGTTTGTAATATGAATAATGTCCTGTGGTGCAGCCCTTGAGAAGCTGGGACAGGAAGATCACAAGTTCTGGCATAGCCTTAGCTACAGAAGATCTTGTCATTTAAAAAAAGCACTGTTGCTATTTATCTGCATTTATTAAGTACGTGCCATATATTCATATTGTGCTAAATTTGCATTAACCCCTTTACAATCATTTATTACCTCAATTAATGTGGATATTAATGTGTAGCTGTTGTTGATTAATTTGCATAATAATCTTATTTTCTATTTTGATGTGTAAACACAGTTAAACTTGTTTCCAAAAGAAATAGCTAATGGTGTTAAGAGGATGAATACGGTTGTTGCTGTGAAATTAGATAGATTGGTATAGTAGAATGTCATATTGAATCTGAGCTTTAATGAGAGGGCACAAGAGATTTATATTCCTCTATGATGAAAAACTTCATCATAGTTTAGACTTCAGCTTCTAAAAAAAATTCCTTCAATTTAGTAGAGCAATCAAACACAGACCAACACAGGAAATTAAGGATTAAGGAGTTGTATTAGTAACAGAATAAGCAGCAGAACTTAGACCTAGTGTTTCTGGGTCAAAGTACTTATTGTTGGTCTTATTGTTACCCTATGCTCTGTGGTTCCTAAGGAGATATGAACAAATATCTATTTCATCAGATCGGGAATTAATAACAGACTAGAGAAACAGTTCCACTCAAATCTAATTCAGAGAATCAGTGAGTTTAAGTGTGGTTATGTACAGGAACATGGGTGATAGGTTGCCTTCAGGAACATGAGTGACTTATTGGCAGATACATCATCAAAGGAGTGTCCCTCACCCCAACAGCTGTTAACTGCTTATACATATTAGTAGTGAGGAAGTGTACTTTATATACTCTTCTTGTATTGCCTCTTATGCGTCATGCCTTTATTTTTCCCTGAAGAGAGAATGCCAATAGGGCTAATCTTGTGTAGGTTTTATGTGATTGACTATTGCTGCTCTGGTTTTAAGATGGCAATAGCCATGTCATTCCTAGGTGCCTGTGTCCCATAACCCCAAAGTACTGGCTTTCATCGTGTTGTTTTCACAGATATATGTTTTTATATTCTGTTCTTATTCCTTACTCTTCTGTGCCCCTCAATATCTCTTGATGATTTACTTTCTACTCCTCAAACAGTGGTTTCATCTGTTTCCACTTCTTGTATATTCCAATCTTCTCTTTTGTTCCACTTTAGACATCCACTCGCTTTAGACATCTTCTCACTGCTCCTTTTCTACTTTGATCTCCCTCCCTCCTTCCTTCCCTCCCTCCCTCTCTCCCTCCCTCCTCTCCTTCTCTCTCTATCCCTCTCTCTCTCTCTCTCTCTCTCTCTCTCTCTCTCTCTCTCATACACAAATGCACACAGAGACAGAGAGACAGACAGACTGAGACAGAGAGAGACAGACAGAGAGAGACAGAGACAGATGTACATGTAAATCTAGATTCCACATTATGAGAGAAAATGTGCAACATTTATATTTCTAAAAGGACTTCATCTACTGTTCCTTGTAGTTTCCATTGTGTGAATTTCAGCACACATGATTAGCCTTTAAAAATTGATGAATATGGGGATGAGATCCTTTTATAAATGTTTAGCAATCCCTGCCCTTTGCTGAATCACAGCCTTTATATTTCAACAAAGTTTGGTATATTCAAAGTGCTGCCACATCCTATTGTATGGCTTTCACATGCAATGATCAAGACAGGGCTTGTTCTTTTTTGTTATGGCTGAGTAATCAGAGATGTGAAGAGATTCGGTGACCTACATAATGTTTTGTGACTCCCAACCTGATTGGTCACAATCAAGTGTCTTATGCATTAATCAACTGTTTTGTATCAAAATGGTGGTCCCAGGCTTTAGATATGTGATAACTCTGCCTCAGCTTCAGCTTCTTCATTGTCAACCAACAAGAGCC
Organism: Mastomys natalensis; assembly: GCA_021653895.1. NCBI lineage: Eukaryota > Metazoa > Chordata > Mammalia > Rodentia > Muridae > Mastomys > Mastomys natalensis. The sequence continues at coordinate 53,435 of JAJTUV010003275.1, read as the reverse complement.
ATCAATCCTTGTCCACTATCAGTTTCTAAAGATTTCTAGTTATAATCAGGACAGTGTGATCCTTAGTACAAATTGAGGATGACCTTGTCTCTATTTTGTAAGAAGGCATCAAATGCCAAAGCCAGCATATGAACAATGTATGAAAAAGCATCCTCTTTGGTTTGTTCTTCACAGGAGGGTTGGTGACATTACACAAAGATTCTTAGTTTCCTGGGGCTGCCCTAAAAACATACTAGAAAGTGAGTGTCTTAAAACCACAAAACCATATTCCTTCATAATTTGGAGGCTGGAAGTCCTCAAGTTCAAAGTGATGGTGGCATTTGTTTACCCTGAGGACTTGGGATGTTTTCTTTAATTCACATAACATGATCTGTCTTCCCTCATCTTCTAATAAGCACACATATTGAGTTGTGGCCCAGCTATATGACCTCACTTAAATTTAATTGCTTTTTTTTGAAGTATGCTTTTTATTTTGAGACAGGATCTCACTAAACTGACCTTAAATTTTTGATCTTCCTGCCTTGGCCTCCCTGGGTTTACAGGTGTGCATTACTGCACCCAGCTCAATTACTTTCTTAAAGGCCCTGTTTCTAAAGTTGGCAACATTTGGAAATACTGAGAATGTCAGTGTATGGAATTTGGGGTGCATAATTTGATCAATAACAGTTGATTTCCTACTAAGTAAATGCCTCTTCATCTGATGGACTTGAGAGGTACAATAAAATAATTTCCTAACATTATTGTGAAATCCTATGTAAAAGCAGAACCTTCACACAAACAAGATTTCAAATAACGAATTTTAATAAACAGACAAATTGAACCTTGAACCTATATCTGTTTTTATTAATAGAAGAAGGGAGATAGCAGACAGAAATGAAAAAGCACATGGAACATTTGAAGAGTGGAGAAGAGTTCCCAAACCACCAAAATGCCTAGTATAGGCAAGAGTAGAGAGTATCACAAGTAGTACAGTTAATTGCTGAAATAAATCAATACGTGAATACACCCTCATGTGTATTCTGTAATTTTTTGTAAGGTACTTATATTTAGCTCATTGCTTATTTGGGTTTTGGGGATTGTCACAGTTACTATTGTGTTGTTGTGGAGAGACACCTTGACCAAGGCAGCTTAAAAGGAATACATTTAATTAGGGCCTTTTTCTTATCTGAATTAGTCCATGTAGGGAGTAGTACGGCAGGCCTGACACTGCAGTCATGACTCTACAATAGCTGAGAGCTCCCACCTGATCCACAAGATGAAGGCAGAGATAATGAAACTAGATTTGGCATGGGTGTTTAAACCCTCAACCCCACCCCACCCCACCACCCCCCCTAGTGACATACCTTCTCCATCAAGGCCACACCTCGTAGTTCTTCCTTAAGGTACCACTAGTTGGGAGCCATTCAAATATATGAAACTATGGGGGCCATTTTCATTCAAACCACCAGAGGAGTTATCCCTTTAAAAACATTTTTACTCTAAAGGGGGTCCAGTGGCTCACACAGTATTGCAATCACAGTACTCCAGAGACGGAGGCAAGAGGATGAAAAGTTTAAAGCTAGTTAGGAAGTAATACTGAATTGTTGTCTGAAAAGATTTAAATAATTATGGACAAGATCAATGCAAGCTCAACTTTTGAAAATCCCAGCATGGAAAGGAAGAAGTGGGCATGAAGTTCCACAGATAACTAAGGAGTTATTGGTATTTGATAGGTGGTTGGAGAGGGAAAGCCAATTTTTGAAGTGGTGTGATCCTTCTTAGGTTGACCAATACCCAAGACAAGTCCCCTATCTAAGAGTATTTGTTCAGCACAAATTGGAGTTGATTGTTTTAATTTTTTATATAATATATGAAGTTGGGTGGGTAAGAAGGAGGGTGTATGTGGGTCTAAGTTCCACCTTGCTGCTGGGATGTGTAAATGTGAGGCACTAGGCTACTTTCCAATGCTAGCCCACCATCAGGGTGCTGGGATTGTGGGACATGCTGATAAACCGCTCAGGAGTGGCAGGATGCAGCCTAAGATGGGGTCCCAAGCCCAGGTGAGAAATGACACAGACTGTGGTTCTGAAACTCCCAGATACTCAGAGATGCTGGGGACCACAAGGAGTTTGGGCTGCACATGGCAGGGGGACACTGCTCGGCAATGAAGGTTTCCCCACCACTACCACAGTTCTTGAAGAGAAAGACAAGAACTTGCTTCCTTGCTTGCTTGTCCAAACTGTTTATTCATAGTGAAAAATGGATGCATACAACCTACTCCGGGTGGACGAGAGATTAAATACCTTTTGCAGGAAGAATGTCCAGGAAGGAAAGCTTATTGACCAAACCCTCAGGGCCCACTATAGATACCTCATTAGCATTGAGAACTCTAGGCCCTATGCTCCTTGACTAGTTGCCATGGTACTCTTAGTGTGGTCACGTGCTTCAGGACAGGAACCTGTAGGGAGCAGATTCAAATGTCTACCGTTTTCAATTATGAGAATTGTTGGGGTTTCTTAATCTGCTTATCCTTTCCAGTTTCTCTTTCTGGTGATACAGTTCCACTTGCCCCACTGCGGTAAAACTGAGAGGAGTTGGGAGAAGGGAGTGAATATGAGCATGATATATTATATACACTTCTCAAATTATTATTAAATGTATTATTTTTAAAGATAAATAAATTAAAAAGTAAACTAGTGGCTTCTGATATGGGTTGCTTTGCATATGGAAGGTCTTCAATTCAAAGTCACATGCCACAAAATTTTATAAAATCAGTATAGTAGCTTATGACTGGTAAGATCAGACTTACTGGGCTCTATATCTGACTGATTACTAGAAGGGCTACACAGTGTGGGATAAGTGGCTCTAAATGAGGAAAAAGAGGTTAACCTCTAAGTCTGGAAAGACTATGGTGATATCAGCAGCCACCAATGCCATCAGAAGAAATCTTCAGTGAATATGTGGAATCCCAGGATGTAAGAATTAAGGTAAACCTGACATTTTGTTCAAACTCAGTGGTGCATAATAAGCCCAAACTGAAAGGAATGATATAGAAAGTAAGGTAAAGACATATGCACTGCGGCAGAAGAACAGGTGTGGATATTATTAGGCTTTTCATTAAAATCTGTTAAACAAAAATCTGTACAACTAAGCATAGGGACACCTGATAGGCATATTGAGTTCGGCCAGGTCATGTACTGGCTAGCCTAGGACTTCCTAACTTCTGCCTGCCCAAGAGCACAACTGACCTTAGAATTTGGAGCCACACTGCCCTGACATCTGAGCATTAAAAGGCCCAGAAAGTCTTAGTTGCAGGGGACCCACTACACGGTTCAGCCTTATGTGATAGCAAATGCCCTTGCCATCTGTTCATTTGTTTTGTGTTTAAGTTAGTTAGGTCTAGCAGCAGAATAACCCCAAAATTCTTCCAGAAAACATTGCTCGTGTGGTGTCAAACTGACTCAAAATTTTCTTTTTACAAGATGGCACTTGTGGCCTATAATAAAACTTGTCCTAGCACTGATCTATTCCTAAGACACCCTGTACAATCTTGCCAGTGTGACTGATATTCATTTCACACTAGGGCTAGTGATTTTATACAATATCAGTGTACATGTACAAATTATAGTTCCATCAAATCATAGAAACTATGTGCTCACTTTTCCTATGACCCATTTAAAAGCAAAAAAGAATGCAACTAAGAAGTACCTAGATCATCTGTGGGAAGGTATTTGTAGAAGTTGGGTTTTGTGATATATGTTACCCATATGTTACCCTGTGGCTAGATTGAAGGAATGCAGCTTCCCTGGGGATTCTCTTGCATGCCACCTGGAAGTGTCAGTTGGCACAGATTGTAACAGACTGTGTGCTTAATGGCAATGACCACATGGAGCCTGTGACATCTGTGGTTTTAATCTTAATGACTGTGTACTTGACTCTAGTCCTGGGATATGTGTTTATACAGCATAGGAATTAGAAGATACTTTGAAAAATAAAAACATGATAGTAAAGTAAATTAATCCTCTGTGTTTCACTATATTGTTTCTCATTTATGCAGTATCTTTCAAATAATATGGTAAACTTAATGGTTTGCTGTGTAATGAGATGGCATTTTCATCATTTGAGTGGAAGAGGTAAGGGAATATAGAGTGCAAAATATCATCCAGAAATTATTTTTCCCAGTGTTACTAGTCAAATGATGTTTCCCTAAAAGATAGGTTTAAGTCCTAGTCTCTGGTACTTGTGAATGGGACCATAGTATTGGCAAACAGAACCTTTGTATCTTTACGCAGGTTCAGAGGAGCTCTTATGAAATGAAGGTGTATCCTAACCCATTGTGACTGCTTTCTTAGCAAGAAGTGGAGGGTAGCGAACAGACGGAGGGTAGATGATGATGAGAAGACAAGTACAGAGTGAGATAATACAGCCAGAGAGAAGAGAAAGCTCCAGCTACCTGAAGCTGGAAAGAAGCAGAAAGAGTCTTTTGGCTAGAAGCTTTGAAGAAAGTGACTCTGGGACTTCTAGACTCTAGAATTATAAGCAGATATATTTCTGTGGTTTTAAATCTCCCATTGTGTGGTCCTTTTAAAAACATTAAATCCAAGAAACTACTGCTTTCACTCTAGTACTCTAGTACTCGTTGTCAAATAGGGTCAAGTAGATTTTAGAGACTGTATGGCAATTTTAAAGCTCAATGGATATTGGTCAGTATTAGAGTTTGATTTCTGGGAAGCAAGATGCCACAGTGATGTAATCTAGTTTATAATGTTACTTTCTATCCAGAAAAACAGTATGAGGATAACTGAGGACAGGTAATAATGTTTCTTGAATGAGTGGGTTATCGGATGATGGTGATGATGATGATGATGATGCTGTGTGTGTGTGTTTAAGAAGGAAGTCAGACTGAAATAATCACCATTGTATTTATTACTGACTTCAAAAAATGTTTTCCTCTTGCAAATTTATTAGTTGAAATTCTACCTTCAATGGGATGGTATTTTGAAGAGCAGTATTTGGAGATAACTGGGTCATGAGACTCGAGCCTTCATGAATAGGAATATTGCCATTATTAAATTAGAAAGAGAGCATGTTGTCTCTCAGCTCTCTCAGCTGTTTGCAAACTAAGATCTCTGTACTCACCAGAGTTGGCTAGGTTAGCACCCTAATCTTGGATGTTCCACCTGCCAGAGCTGTGACAAATAAATGTTTCTTGAGCTCCATCGTCAATGGTATTCTGTTCAAGCAGCCTGAACTGACTAAGACATTAACAGCTTCAAAATGTGTGAATAATGTTGTGTGTGGAATTAGTTACATGCTTTGCTTTTCAGCCAGGTTTCAAATTCATTTGTGGCAATCTGGGTCATATCTTCCCCCTAGCAAGATTTTAACTATAAGCTATTATACATTCTGGCACAGACTCTGCCTGGATCTTAGAAGTAATAAACAAATGTCATTATTTTCATCTGTGATGGATTTACTAGCATGCTGATATCAACTTTCAATTCCTCACCATTCTTTTAGAAAGGTCAGTTATAGGAATATTTATAATAGCATTAGAGATAAGTAGTTGGGGAATTTATATTATAAATGTTCAGACCAGTTGGTTTGTGGTGACACCCAAATGTAATTCCAGCACTCAGGAGGCTGAAACATCCGGATAGTGAGGCCCAGACTCAAAATATATACATTGAGACTCAAATAGGCTGGAATACCTCTCTGTGGTTCCTTCCTTCTGAGAAACTCTTGGCTACTTAGGACAGTAATAGATAAGAAGTGATGTAACCATGTGTCATAATTTTGGTAAACACAAAGAGACAGTGTAAACATAAAGAGATAGGTAAAACCCTATCATGGAAATATTCTTCCCATGTCCTGAGTTTCAGCTTTCTGATGCAGCAGCAGTGTTTTGGTGGAGAACATATACAAGACTTAAAAAATATGTTGGTCTTCTTACTGTTTTGCATCTGTAGCAGCCTGTACCAATTCATCAATCAGATCCCCAAAGTGAGTGGTTTCACTCACCGTGCCAAAACCATAAAGGGTCCATAATGTCCTGAAAACCAGAATTTGTTGGATTTTTTTTTTTCAGAAATGCAGTTATGGAATCAGCTATGGAAATTGTACATTCATTTGTGTAGGGCTTCACTTTATTCAACAAATACAACTATGAAATAAAGTACCATTTATGAAGAGTGTTCAGTAATAAGTGGAAACTTGTGTGTTGTAGATGTCTGCAACTCTGACATCCGATGCTGCCAAATTCAGACTTTCTTCTTCAGCATTAGTGTTAATTGGATAACAAACCCTATATTTGCAAACTGCAATGGCAGAATCTTATCTACAGATGTTATGAACAATATGAATATTTCTGCATATTTTGTTTTTTAGGATGTTACGAAAATAATCAAGTCTTGTTAGAGAAGATATGAGTGTATGTGATTTCTATTTAGAGAAAAGTGAAAATCTGGTGACTAGGGGCAGTCAGAAGCACAAGAGTGGGTTTGAGACTATTTCAAATCTCTGAAGTCTAGAGACAAAGTGGTGGAAATGGAGCAAGAAATCCAGTGCACAACTCTGACAATCTCTCAAAATAATGTCATATATGCTACTTTTTTGTTATCATTTAAATCGTGGTAGTAGAAGGGCACTGTAAAATCAGCTGTGTTTTTTTTTTTTTTTCATCTCTAAAAACTTATTGAACATTTTGAGTGCCAAGATCTTGGATCTCGGTGAGTCTATATAAGTATGGATTATAAAGAAACTCACATGTGCACATGCTCAATCCCTATGCATGTAGACAATTTTTTCAGCATTTTCAAACTAATCCATTAAAAATGATGTACCTTTAGTTGTCATATTTGTTTTAATCTCCAAGCAATGGAAAACTAGGCCAAAGACATTAAGCAGCAAGCAAGATTTGGTGCTAAGTTCCACTTTGCCTGTGTTCAAATCACTCAGTGCAGGCTTGGACTATGACTGTAGACTTTAACTTAAAATGGAAACTTAAACTTAGAATGGTAAAGGTAAATAATCAATCACAGCCCTTTCATTTTTCATTTGCATTATATCAACATTTTGGAAAACCTGCTGTATGTTCAACTCAATAATCGATGTTAAAGGACCTAATAGTGTTTTAATTTGCATTTCAAATGACCCCTGTATGGTCATATTTTGAACACTCAATTTCTAGTTTGTGGAAATATTTGAAAGCTGTGGAGCGAGTAGGAGGTAGGCCTTGCCTGGTGGAAATAGGTCACAGGGGCAGAACCTTAAAGGATATATCTATTTTTGGTGCTAGACTCCTTTCTTTGCTTTCTGTCTGCCAAAATATAAATAAGTAGTTGCCTCCTGCTACAAAGGCAATTGAACAAACTACTCCCCTTTACCTTCTTGACCACTATGGAATATGACCCTCTGAAACCATAAGCCAAAATAAACCTTTGGTCTCATAAATTGCTTTTGCTGGGTACATTGTGACAGCAATGAAGACAATATAAATAAAAATATAAATGCTTATAATGATGGTTTTATCATTAAAAAACTCATAGTCTTGAGTAGCGTTTCAAAACTTTTATGTTTATACAAGTAAATGCCTCTTATTTCTTTAGATGAAGTGATGAAATAAGAGCTGTACCCAAGCCACATGGTTTAGGCTAAACTCAGAGCATTTGCTCCTCTGTTCCATCTCTAGGCCCCAGGATCAGAAGCTTCTAGCCTCCATACAATCTAATCTTCCAGGCTGACTAATTCAATCTGGCTTCTTTTGGCTTTTGACTGAATTGTTCTGCCTGGCCTCATATTAACTTTGGCAATATATTCTAATCTTCTGACTCCTTCTCATTCTCTGGCTCATTCTGTCTTCACCTGTGTCTAGTTTATTCTATCTCTAACCTGTCTCTGTAAAACTCTCCTGTAAAACTGCCATACACATATACCACACACCAAATACCAACCCCCTTTTTTTTCTCTCTTTGACCTTATGTAGCTTCTCTTCCTCTGTTGTTCTCAGGCGAGTTGGTCATATTCTATCTCTAACTCATTCTGTCAAATCTATCTATGATTTGTCACTCTATCTGCCCATCAATTAGATGTCACTTTCAAAGATGGCTGCATCTTTCTATAAACTAACCTTACTTTCATTATTAGGGATTAAAAATATGTACTAAGGGCATGTCTGTATTCCAGACAGATCATACTGCATTCTAGGTGGACCATGTCCACATTCAGGCCAGATCATATCTTCAGATGTGATCCCTTGCTAGAGCAGCCATTTTGCTGGATTAAAATTCCTCTACTATACAGATATAAGTATCTTTTTTAAAAAGAAAAAGAAAAGCTTTTACTTAGTGAGTCTAGGATAGGGTTTATTATTCTGCCTTTCCAACAAACTTCTGGGTGATGTAAATCTTGCTAGTCCCTGGACCATGCTTTAAGCAGCAAGTATGTGATAGTGAATATATAAGAAAAAAATCTAAAACAGCAAAGTCACCTATTAATGAAGGTCAAATTCATGACTTTCAGTCAAGTAGCCCCTGTACTCATATGACTCTGAAGATTAAAGTCTATGATTTGGCTGAGATGGTCTCTAGAATTTCTAATAATTGTTGAACTTAAATAATACTAATTTAATGTTAAGAATTTTGAGGCATAAAATTTTCTCAACCTATTTTATTAAGCATTCAAGTCCTCTCTAGCCCACTGCCTATCAGAGGTAGCAGAAAAGAAAAATATTAGTACATGGGAGAAGTAGACCTGTTTAGAAATAGTTCTTTGGGGGCAAATCCAATCTTTGATGTCAGGATATCAACCATTTAGTCTAGTAACAAACACCAAATATGAATTGACTGATGCACTTGCTAGTCACCACACATGAACCAGCAAGGGCATTTCAATCCATAAGAAATCCCCGCAAGGCTCAATAACCAGCCTGAGGCCATGGAAGTGGCAAGAAGCCACAGAAACCTCACGAGAAAGTCTTTGGAGAGTTTTTCCTCAATTGAGTCACCACAAGTAGAGCTCAGCAATGCAGTGTACAGCAAACCAATACATGCATGTTGTTATGGAAGAATAGTGAAGCAGAACAAGCAAACCAATGCTGAGGCTACCATTGTCTGTAGGGTCATATTTATATTCCTTCTGAACATCATGCATCCTTTCATGTATTTGCTATAGCAACATCCTTTCACTTGTGTCTGCTTCAGGAAAACATTCTTTCATGTGTCTGCTTTAGCAAAACATCCTTTTACCTGTGCTCTGCAGCAAAACATCACTTGACATAACTGAGAAACCAGAAGTTTCCACTTCAAGAGTTCCTTCTGTTTTTTACAAGAAAATGTATTAGAAAACCCATTATTTTGTATGCATCTGTTTTAAGAATTAACAATTGTACTGAAAGGAAAGGGCATATTACAAAGAAGATTTTTATCAGGAAGTGCTTCTACAGAAATTCTAGAACCCTTGAAAAATATAATAAAACTCAAGAAAGTTGTTCAATGTGCCTAAACAAAATCCATTTCTTTATTTATATATGTATTTATTCACAATGTACTACCTTGTATATATACACAACATTTTCCTTCTACAAAGATCCCCTGTATCTCTTCTAAGACATCTCCAACTCAAGTTCATGTCGTGGTGTTCCTCCTCTGCCTCCTTTTCTTCCTAACTAAATCCAATTAGGGCTGTCTGTATGTGTGTAGGTGTGGGGCATTGAAAACCTACTAGTAGGAACACACTCAAAAAGAATTTTTTCTTCCTGTTCAGGAAGCTATTGGCTGCCAATAGCTCCATAGTAAGGGTTGGGGTCATTTAACACCTTCTTCATCTATGCCAGAATTTTGGTTGGTTTGATCTTGTACAGGTTTTGTGCTGGTAATTACCACTGCTGTGAGTACACGAACATAGGAGTAATACCTTAAAGAATTGTTGCCTATAAATACTCAACAGAAATGTATAAGACTTTTAGCTTGTTCTCCCTTCCTTTGGCTAAATACTCTACTGATAACATGCAACCACCAATCCATTAACATGATGAATCAACATACTAAGTAGCAGTGTGTTTCATTTATTTACTAAATAAGATATAGAAAATACTGTGGACTATATGGAACCTAAAAGCAAAATGTTTTGTTGACTTTGGGGAGTGCATTGATTAGCAAGTTCCCTATGTCCATTTGTGTAGGATTTTTGGAGAATATGTGCATCAGTAACTATCATTGTTTTGTGATACATTAGAAGATGGGCAGGTCAGTGACAGCTCTCCAGTGTATATAATCTTAGATTTGTAAACCTTCATAGAATGAATCCACTGAGCATTCTATACATTGTTTCTACAGGAAGTCTAAAGTTACTACTAAACATTAATGATGAAAAAATAATCAACATAGATTTACATTTCAATGGAAAATTTTCCTATATACATTTTGAATAGGGACCAGAAAAAATAGGGGAAAAGTGGAGGTGGTTTCCACAAAGATTGCCAGGGTTCTGACTCCAGAGACCAGCATCAGGGTGCAAATACAACTTTATTGTTCAGTACAATAAACTTGTATACAACTTTCCAGCCAATCAGCATGAGGTTCTGTAATCAAGGGTCATTATACTTGCTGACCTGCTGAATCTAATTCACTTGCCATGAAAGGAAGATCAGGATTCCTCGAGCCTCGAGCAGTGGCAGAAGTCTATGGTTCTTTAATCTCCACCCACTTCTTTCTCCACCAGATTCATTCTCAAATCTCCTGCACATCCTGGGAAATGTCGATTTCTCATGTATTTGCCCCATGAATGACTTGGAAAATTACAGGAAAAACAAATGAGAGAAAATAAATCTCTTGGCAATATAAACAAGCAACAACAGCTCATTGATAATAATCTATGTGGTCTTCAACTCCTAAATACACCCTTTGAATTCATTGTGAACTTGACTCAAATATATGTCGATCTTTAATGGTACTCATTACTTGGAATTTTCCATAGATTTTCCTTGATTTAGTACTCATCCTGTTTTCTCTTCAAAATTACCCATAACTCTTTCTGAGCAAGTTCCTGGCTTATTGGTATGTACTGATTTCAATTTTTGCTTAGATGCTGTACTTTGAGAATCATTGTGATGAGTACTTTGCACAGTATAAAATACAATATCTTGTTCTTGTGTCTAGCCTGTGCTTGTCATATGATTCACGCCAGCCCATTTCTTCATAATCTTTCACATAGCGGTTAGTGGCTGTCTACATCCCAATACTTCCTCACTCTGAGACTATGAGACAGAAATACCTTGCATCCTTCCACGTTTTGTTTGATCCATTTAACTTTTGGCAGCTCTGTTTTGTTTTTTAGCAGCTGTTGGGGAAATCTTTTTTTTTTTTTTTTTAATTCCCTGACAGGCTTTGAGATAATTCTGAGAAACTTCAGTAGGCTTCCCCTCTACCTCCCTAGCACTTTCATTCCTTTGCAGATGTTTTGCTCTGCATAGTTTGCTGTGCTTTTCATAACCCTAAATGTATTTCAGATGAACCATGGTGCTTTACCATTGCAGCAGCTTTTCTCATGCTAAGGTTCCAAACAAGTTTTAACAGCTGCTAAGGAGGCTGGCAAAAAGCCTTGATTGCTAATTCTGTGCTAACTGCCTCTCACAATGGGGTATTCTGTAATATTTGATACGGTCTTTAAAGCGAATGATTTCTACCTTATATTGTTACTGCCTATATCACACCCATTCCTAGCCTTAAAAAGATTCCAAGTCTGTACTTTACTAAATGAGCTTGATTTTATTTAAAACTCTGTAGAGAAGTTAGAGGTTCTCAACATATTAGGGAAGATGATGATGTAGAAATAGGCAAGAGTGATCTAAAGAGGTCAGGTGAATTGATATATAAATATAGTTACTTGTACATTCTGGAACTGTTAGCTTTATAAAGATGAGAGTTTGGTCTCGTAGATATAATTTGTAAATAGAAGAAGGGAAAGTCACCAGACAAAATTGGAGCCAACAGACTCAGATGTGTTTGGTATGATTCCAACTTTCTTGAGTTTAGGGAGTCACTAAACATTTTGGCTTAAAGTAAAGATGTGCTCAGAATCTCACTGATCAGTCGTCACTGAAGTCAATTGATTACCAGACTATAGAGAGTTCCTCATATGAAGAACATAAAGAGAGATGCCACATAGGTGAGGAAAACACTGGAAATGGAATATGAACTTGAACTTCCAAAGCCACATTTGATCCTCTATTGTCCCCAATTAGGGCACAATTAATATGAACACAGTTATTTCTAACAAGACAGTTGAATTGCATTTTACTGTTTTATGACTCATAATTTGTAAGCTATGTTATTGGTAGATTTCTTATTCTAAATATATTTAGAACATAAATACAATATTACTACATAAATAACTTGTGGAAAATGAAAATATCACATGTAATCTCATTATATTTTTCTTTTTATCAATGTGTACAGGCTTCACCACAGTTCTCTTCCATACATAGCTGGTTCTTTAAAATATTATGTTAGGAAAACTAATTTCTAGTAAATAATTGCCAATATTATATGTAACAAAGAAACAATAGTGAACTATTTTCAACTTATATTGATAGACACGTTTTGGTACACTAATGGGTTTATGAAAATAATTTTATAGTCAAATATATTTGTGAAGTAGTGACATATACAAGTTTTTCTTTCAATTCAGGGCTTTTCAGTAGCATCAATATTTTAATTTTCACTGTAGATCTCAACAGGTATATGTAAGTTATGGCTTTCAAAAATATATGGCCTACAAAATCTTTTCTAGAACATCCTCAATAGGTAGGGCTCTGTGCTATTTGTCTCTACTAATACTGACATAAGATCATTTAAGGAGACATGAGCCAGGTCGTATTTAACTTAGATTATCATATATTCTTTGGATGCTTTTCGCATACTGGTGTCACTCTAGTGAGATGATTAGACTTTGTTGCATAGGAGATTTAGGGGTGGAGATTGGTCAGATGCATATTTATGTACTCTGCTAGCATTTAGTAGATAGGACTTGAGTTCATAATTTTCATAAGGATCATGTGAGCTTTCTTTTGTAGGCATCTAGTTTATATTTTGAGACATCATGTAAGAAAGTAAGAGTCATTAGGTGTCTAAAATATGAATGTGATTAATGTTAGTATTCTGTCTAAACTCCACCTCCACAGTCACCTGGCAACAGCCAGGTATGCTCCTCCCCACAGTTACCTGGCAACAGCCAGGTAGGCCTGCCCACTATAAAAGGGGCTGTCTGCCCCCTCCTCTTCCTCTTGTTCCCTTGATCTCTCCCCTGCAGGTTCTCTCTGCCCCCTACCCCCTTCCCTTCCCCCTCTCTCCATGTGGTCATGGCCAGCCTCTACTTCTCTGCTCTCTCTCTCTCTCTCTCTCTCTCTCTCTCTCTCTCTCTCTCACCCTCCTGGCTCTCCTCCCCATGCCCTGAATAAACTCTATTCTATGCTATACTGTTGTGTGGCTGGTCCCTCAGGGAGAAGAGATACCTTGGCATGGGCCTGCCAATCATTCCATCATTGGTTTCCATTCTTTCCTTTCACCCTTTCATTGGTGCCATGACTTGCTTGGACGTCTCCAGGTTTGCATCAGACCAGCTACCAAAAGTTTATCCTTGCTCACTAGCCTAGCCTAGAACTGGTAAGCTTCCCCATCTCCCACTGGCCAGAGTAACCGTCCACATGGTCCCAGGAAAGATTTCTTGAGCTCAGAGCTAACCCTGTAACCCTGTCCTTCCCTGAACCCCATTCTAGGATGGCTTCTCTTAGATGAGACATTTCCCCTCTCCTCTTAAGACAGTTTCACGTGGTTGAGTACCCTAAGCCAGGCCTGGACAGACTGTTCTCTCTGCCTCAGGAACACAGGCTCCAACTCTAGTCCCCAGCGTGTCTCCCAGGGGTCAGCCTTTGAGAGCTTCTCTCCCTCCTCCCGAGTCATCTGTGGCTGCCTGGACCCACTTAGTTCCATTGGTTTGCCTGGAAATCAGTGGTCTGGAACCCTGCTTACTCCCTCCCCCTTTGCCTCCTCTGTGGCTTGTCCACTGGTTTGCCTGAAGCAGCGGGTTTAGCACCCAGCTTACTCCCTTCCCCTCTTTGTTTCTTAGTTCTGCTCTGGGTCTTCTGAGACTTGTTTCCCCATGTGCACAATCACCAACGCAAAGGGCTTGGCTGCCTGAGCATGCGAGGGAGACTCTCCCTCTCTCCCTCACTGCTCAGGACCTGTAAACTGAGTGCTAGCGGTGCCTTCCACTACAAAAACTGGTAACTTGAATGTTGCTATGATATGGGACATGCTTGCTTTTCCTTGCTAGACTAGCTGCCAGAGGTACTGGGCAGTGACTTCCCACTGCTAGCAAGAAGTCCCACCCTGCTGCCTCTGCTGACTGTGGACCTGACTCCCAGCACCTGTGGGTCACAGCTCCAACCTGCCAGCTGTACCATATGCCACTGTTGCCAGCTTTCTTATTCTGGTCCTAGCCAAATATTTCTTTGCTAATACAAAGTGTGCTTTTCTCTACCTGCACAACCCACCAAAGTTACTTAAGACAGGATAGGAAAGACTTTGTCTTAATAGATTTTTACTACTGCTATTGAATTCTATTCAGTTACAACCAATCCTTATGGCTCTCAATCTTGTCAGAAGTCTGCTAATACGATATTTAAGTTTATGGCCGACAGAATTCCCAAAGCCTCTAACAGTTGACCCAAGATGGTTTCAGAAGACTTGGACAATGGACTCCTAGAAGATACAGCCTGGATTGTATGGAAACAAACGCAGTGGACTAAACTGGATACTATGAGTCAAATGACTTAGCTAAGTCAAACCAAGGTAAGTCATTTCTCATGTTATGCGTATCCATTCCACAGAAAATAAAGCCCTGTGTCTTCTGTGCTTGGAAGCCAAACTGACTTTACCCAAGAGACTATGGACACCACGGGAATTGTTGGCTAGTGGACTCTGTCATTTTTTAAAAAAATAATATATAACTGGTAGATTATTGTTTACTCTTTCTCAGACTTCTGACTACATTGACAGCTAAGCTTTCACAGATATTATCTGTTACATCATTACCAAATTCAGTTGCCATCAATTAAATGCCTCATATTTCCTCTTCTTGTTATGATACTGTCCTAAATTATCTGAGTTCCTATAAACTTTCCTAACTCTAGTAAAACATTCCACTATAGGATCCAGCAAAGGTTCATCTTAAAGACTGCTCGTGTTGTTAACTCATGCTGTTATCTGTTTTGTAAACTTATAAGGTACAGGAAACCCACTCAGATCTACCTCTCATGGACCAAATAGACACCATCCAGATAAGCACATCTGCCTAAAGTTCCCACTTACTACCTATTCCAAAGGGTGGGATCCCTCTGGGTTTCAAATGTACATCTTAGAAAAAATATTTTCTTTCTCCCAAATGCACTTAATCTTATTCCCTATATCTTGTCAAGTCTAGGCACATCCAGAACAGCTCCAGAGAAGCAACCTCCAGATGCTCCATCTCCTGTCACACATACACAGCTACTTCTACTGCACCTGTTCCTTCTAACCTATCCTCAGATGTCTCCATAGACCCTGGAAAACAGAAAACAGCCAACTCTCCTAAGACCAGACAAACATCCCCTGTACCCATTCCTCTAGGTTCCCCCTAAAGACATGTGGCCCCCAATGCCAGCAGGAAATAGCCAGGTATCACGAGGACCCTATTCCTGTTCGCTGTCACCCCTTCCTAATTTTCTTTTTTAATTAAACCAAAATGGGAGAATGTTAGTATTCTGTCTAAACTCCACCTCCACAGTCACCTGGCAACAGCCAGGTATGCTCCTCCCCACAGTTACCTGGCAACAGCCAGGCAGGCCTGCCCACTATAAAAGAGGCTGTCTGCCCCCTCCTCTTCCTCTTGCTCCCTTGATCTCTCACCTGCAGGTTCTCTCTGCTCCCTCCCCCCTTCCCTTCCCCCTCTCTCCATGTGGTCATGGCCAGCCTCTACTTCTCTGCTCTCTCTGCTTCTACTACTCTCCTGGCTCCCCTGCCCATGCCCTGAATAAACTCTATTCTATGATATACCATTGTGTAGCTCATCCCTCAGGGGAAGAGATGCTTCGGCATGGGCCTTCTGAGACCTCCATCATTCCATCATTGGTTTCCATCCTTTCAATTAACACACTTTTGAAACCTTAATTAATACCACCTTATATATTGGAAACTGTGTTATTATGGAAAGTTATCTATAAAAGGGGGATTTATATTTGGCTAAATCTATGACTAATTTAAGTCATATATCAGTCATTTTCATTTTTTGCCTTGTTTTTCTCCCAGTGATGAGCAATGGAACACAGGGCCTTATATATGCTCTCCAGATGAGCTATGTCCCTAGCTTGTATATTAATTGCCTTTAATTTACATGTGTGAACCTTAAAACTTGTTAACTCACTACGACCATAAAATATTTATGTAACTTGCACTTTTGATGAAGTGGTACATAACTGAAAACAAAGAAAAACTTCCCTTCCTCTGACAAGGCTTCCATTGCTCTTCCTCTGGCAATGATTGTAATTCTCTGCATATAGCATGCTACTTTTTGCCTCGTGTTATAGCCCTTGCCTAAAATCTTCCCTGGCTCATTGTTCTCATCAGCAGATTGTGAACACATATAGGTAGATTAGGGTGGACATACCATTTAGACAGCTAAACAGTGATGATTGAAGGTAGTAAAACATTCAGAGTTGTTTGGGGCTGAAATTTATTAGCTAGTCTGAAGCAGTTACTAAAGATAGTACAAGCTTCCAAGTCAGGCTCATACTCAGGTGATCCAGAAAGCAGCAAAAATACAGCAACTTAGGAAAGGATTATTATGAAGGAGGGAAGAAGTTAAAATTGGATAGTTTCTAAGAAACACTTCCTTTTAGCCTTACTGAAATGTGGCTGGTTGGTAATAGCTTCCTTTCTTTTGAGTTTCTTACTTACATGGGTAGATCTTGCCTCTATTTGCCTTTAGTAATAATGAGATTGCTGTTTACTGATTAAATGGTATTACAAGGCAGGCATATATCTTCTAATATTAAGCCAAATATATCTAGTCATTTTGAATGTAAAAACAAATGCTGGAGCAATTCTATTGGCTGCTTTTAAATCTTTACTGGGTGGGTTTTCTTTTTGTTTGTTTGTATGGTTGGTTTGTTTCTTGTTTGTTTTGTTCTTATTTTTGCATAATGCCAAATATCTGCCCTGGATGGACAATACTGGTAGAAAGATCGTGACCACAGTATTTGATAATAGAGATGGATTCTGTTGAAGTTTTGTAGGATGTTCACCATCTTTCAATTTTATTGTGAGACTGTCTCCAGATGGGGCAAATGTGAGAATATTGCAAAATTATGATTCATGAATGTCAGGATTTAAGTGTTGTAAGTCTTTGTGTGTGCAGAAGAAATAGTAAAAACAGGAAGCCAGGCTGCTATAAACACATATATAACAAGCAATTAATTGGCTACAGACATGAGGGAACCTACAGAGAACATTAGAAAATACTATTGTACATGAAATGTATTAGCATTAATATTGTGAACAGCTGGATGGCTGGATGTTTGATAACGAAGCAAGCCATTTTAATTTGATCTAAGCTTCGGCATTTAATTGAATTTATAAGAACATGGGGAAATTAACAAGCAGCTTCTGGCAATTCAAAAGCAATATTTTGGCTCAGAGTCTGGCTTCTCTCTAAGTTTAGAAAATCTGACTGCGGATAAAGATGGTACAAAGGAAAAAAAAATCACACTATGAGACTGAGGACAGCAGATATATGTGCCTGATTTCAAATAAATACAGATGGCTTTTATTTGTCAGGTAACTATTTGTTTGGATATATCCACATCTTATAGTGACAAGCAGGTCAACTCTAATTAGTAGATGATTGGCTGAATTACTTATGTGACCTTTTCTCCATTAAAGGTTCTAGAATATCACATAGATTCATTTTTAAAAGATCTTCAAAGTATAGCAGTATACTGTGGCCCAAGATAAATCTTCTTGGTAAAAGACTCTAGCAGTACTTCCTACAAGAAACCTAAAGGGCCATCACTTTTCTTTTCCTGTAATGGGTATCTTGAACAATCACATTTTTCCCCTAATAACCTTGATATATAAACTATATGGTCACTATTTTGCATTCTGAGATGAACCATCTTACTTCATCATTTGGTAGCACAGGGCAAGGCAGAATAGACAATTTGGTGGTAGATGATGACATAAGTCATACTCTGAAGAAGAGGGAGGTGCCTCAAATTGAACTATAGTTTTTCTTTCCCTTACAAAGGTGACAGATCTCTTCTGCTCATCATTCTTAGAAAAAAATAGACACCATTGTTTTTATTCAGTTCCCAAATCAAATCACATCCAGCTGAAAGTTAATATTTTTTTCAAGAACTGTTTTGTGAGATTTTTCTCAAAGTAGAAAAAGGCCAACTTAATAACCATCCATTTCAAGTGTTCCTTAATTTTCTTTATTTGAGTTGTTTTTCACATTATTTGTATTCCATGGCACATTATAAACAATTTAGAATGTATTATCAGAGCTTTTCTATTCTTTTCCTTTATATTCATCTCTTTTAAATCTTTTTCTGAATAATCACTTTGTGAAGAATAAGAGTTCTCATACTTTGTGCCCATTGTGTAGCAATTTCCTGCTAATGGATATATTGTACCTGGAAGGGAAACTTGGCAAGTCTCAAGAAGTTCAAAAAGGAGTCTCATTAAGAAATGAATGGGAGTGGGTTGGGGGGGGGTGGGAATAGGGAGGTATCAGTGGAGAGTGGGAAACTGCAGTTGGGTTGTATTGAAAACAAAGAAATAAATTTGAGAAAAGATTCTAAAAGGAGATAATTAAGTATCAGGAAATGCCCACTATTAATCCAATTCATAAGACTTTTGCTATCCTAAAATTAGATACATAGTATGGACTGCCAAAGAGAAGAGACTCTCCAACCTGTTGAGCTGCCAGCAAGTCATGCAAACTCTAGGTTTCTAAACTTCATTAGACATCATCCATGGGGTGAGCTCTCAGTGACATAGCTGCCTTAGAGTCATGAATGTTCCTGTAAGTAATCTGTCCTCAAAGTCCTGTCAGTAATCACAATAAACATATTCACTCAGATTTGGACTTTGGTGCTATCATTACATTGATATATTGCTGATTCTCTATTTGGGATAAAAGTATTCCTTCATATCTCTCAAGTATACATAGAGTTACACAACAGGATCTTCTATTACAAATGAAAACTGCCATGTATGCTATTGCTCCATAAGGGAAATGATTAGTAGACTATACTCATCAATGTTCTTGGGTTTCTCATAGACTCTTAAGGAACATTTATACAAATATTTATTTGGAATCTAGTAAAAAGAATGGAAATTTTATTGCTATACTTGGGAGGCAAAGACAGGAGCTCTGTCTATGATTTGTAGACCTTGACTTTTTAAATTATGCATATCATAGATAGGAACAGGTAGATCAACATGTTGAGATCCTTCATTACATTTTCTTATGCAATTTATATTTTAAATATTTTAATTAAAATGTAGTCACATCATTTCTCAACTAACCTTTCTTCCCTGGAACTCATCCTATGCACTTGATCTTGATCACTTTCAAATCCACAATCTCCATTTCTTTTTTTCTTTTTTTTTATTTAAATCACATCATAATTTGCTTATTTACACAGAGGTTATAAACACAAGAAGGCAGGATGTGGGGAAGGGAATGGCACCGGAGCATTGGTGTTCAGGGGGAGTACAGATACCTTTCAGAACAGGTTATCAGCTGGGTGTAGGTTCAGGGGACAGATCACTATGGCTCTGCCTATGATTCACTTGTCCTTATCTAAGTTGGTACTGTCCACCGAGAGGCTGCCTATTTATAAGACCTATGACTACAAGGTCTGGTAAATTTCCACAGAAGCTGCCTGTTTACAGTATCGGGATGGGTATGGCCCTCATGCCTCACTGGACAACGACAGGAGGACCGGAGCTATTACAAGGTCCCTTTCAATTATTGGAGGTCAGGCCTCTATCCCGGCCTTCACAAGAATAGAATCACCAAGGCCCTTCTATACTTAGAGAAGGGAGGAGATGTCAGGAGCAGCCCTGCATATACACTAAAGGCTTAAAATCAGCCATAGGCCTAAAGTCAGCAATAGGCCTGACATACATGCATGCTAACACAAAGTCTTGGGTCTCTGTGGAAAAACACTGAAACAGAAGGCTATAAGCTATTGTAAACAATCTCCATTTCTTTAATTGCTGTTATATGCACATCTATATTCATAAATACAAAAATGCAACCTGCTCTAAATTATTTTGCTGGTAAATATGATTTCATTTAAAAACAGCCTAATAAATGAATTAAAAATAAATAAGTAGCCACACTTCTACCTCCAGCAACATGTCTCTGGTCACGCCCACCCCACAGCTCTGCTTGCCTCCCAGGAGACCTTCTCTAACCTAGGACACAGGAGAGACCCCCCGCACCCCGCACCCCAATTCCTTTACCTACTGGGACTTCAGCAAGCCCAGTAGCCACGTTCTCGGCTATGCCATGTCAGAGCTCCATCTTCATTCCAATCCACACCTCCACCTGCAATCAGAGATGGGTTAGCTCCTTACTCATCAGCCTACACCTCTGTCTGTCCCCATCCCCTGGAGTCCTGCTATAACACAGAACACACACAGATCCACATGCCTCTCCTGATGCCTTCTCCAACCCAGAACACCCAGGCCAACCAAAACTAGAGACAACCAGATAGCAAAAGACAACCAGAAGAGAATAATCAGCAGAAGCCAATACAATATGACACCAGGAGAACACAACTCTCCTGCTACAGCAAGCCCTGAATATGCTCACACACCTGAAGAGCAAACTTGACTTTTAAATTCCATCACATGAAGACGATAGATGTCTTTAAAGAGGATATAAATAGTTCCCTTAAAGAAATAAAGGAAAACAAATTAAACAGGTAGGAGCCCTAAAAGAAGAAACAAATTCCTTTTAAAAAAAATGCTAGAAAAGACAATCGAACACATGCAGGAAATGAATAAAATGGTCCAAGACATAAAATGGAAATAGATGCAATAAAGAAAACACAAATACAGGCAAACTGGAGATGGAAACCTACAAACGAGAACAGTAACTACAAACACAAGCATCACCAACAGAATGCAAGAGATGGAAGAGTGAATCTCATCCATAAAAGATACCATAGAAGAAATTGATACATCAGTCAAAGAAAATGCCAAGTGTAAAAAGTTCCTAACCCAAAACATCCAGGAAAATTGGGGCACTGTGAAAAGACCAACCTAAGAATAGAAGAGGTGAAGATTCCCAGTTCAAAGAACTACATCTTTAACAAAATCATAAAAATCATTTCCTAACCTAAAGAAAGCATTGCTATAAATGTACAGGAAGCTTACAAAACACCAAATAGATTGGACCAGAAAAATCCTCCTGCCACAAAATAATCAAAGCACTAAATGTA
Organism: Mastomys natalensis; assembly: GCA_021653895.1. Taxonomy (NCBI): domain Eukaryota; kingdom Metazoa; phylum Chordata; class Mammalia; order Rodentia; family Muridae; genus Mastomys; species Mastomys natalensis. Next base: position 31,903 of record JAJTUV010003275.1, on the reverse strand, counting down.
CAGAATAAATAAAGAATATTAAAACCTAAAAGGGAAAAAGGCCAAGTAACAAATAAAGGCTGACCTATCAGAATTATACCTGACTTCTCAATAGAGATTCTAAAAGTTGGACGATCCTGCAAAGATGTCATGCAGACCCTAAGAGAACACAAATGCCAGCCCAGGCTACTATACCCAGAAAAACTCTTAATCAACATAAATGGAGAAATCAAAATATTCCAGGACAAAACAAATTCAAACATTATTTACCAATCCAGCCCTACAGAGGATTCTAGAAGGAAATTTTCAACACAAGGAGGGTACCTACACCAAAGAAAAAGCAAGATATTAATCATCTCACAAAAAACCAAAAGGAGAGAATCACATACACATAATGCTACCTACAACAACAAACATTACAGGAACTAATAATCATCTGTCTTTAATATCTCTCAATATCAACAGAATTAATTACCCTATAAAAAGACATAAGCTAACAGACTGGATAGGCAAACAAACAGGATCCAGCATTTTGCTGCATACAAGAAAAAGACTTCAATTACAAAGACAGATACTATCTCAGAGTAAAGGGCTGGAAAACAGGCTTCCAAGTAAATGGTCCCAAGAAACAAGCTGCAGTTGCCAATCTAATATCCAATAAAATAGACTTTCAACCAAAAGGTATCAAGAGAGATTAGGAAGGACACTTCATATTCATCAAAGGAAAAATTGACCAAGAGAAAGTCTCAATTCTGAACATCTATGCTCCAAATGCAAGGGCAACCACATCCATAAAAGAAACTTTACAAAAGCTCAAAACACACATTGAACCCCACAAAACAATAGGGGGAGACTTCAATACCCCACTCTCACCAATGTTCAGCTCACTGAAACAGAAACTAAACATACACAGTGAAACTAATAGAGGTTATGAACCAAATGGATTTAACAGACATTTACAGAATATTTCAGCCTAAAACAAAAGAATACAGTTTCTCAGCACTTCATGGTACCTTCTCCAAAACTGACAGTATAATCCATTACCAAACAAGCCTCAAACAATTCAAGAAGAGTGAAATAATTCCATGCCTATCAGATCACCATGGACTAACAAAAATAACAACAACAACAGAAAACTCACATACCTATGGAAGCTGAACAACTTTCTACTCACTGATAACTTAGTCAGGAAGAAATAAAGAAAGAAATTAAAGACTTCCTGGAATTCAGTGAAAATGAAAACATGGCATACCCAAAATTATGGGACATAATGAAAGCAGTGTTAATAGGAAAACTCATAGCACTAAGTGCCCTCGTAAAGAAATTGGAGAGATCCTACACTAGCAACCATAACAGCATACCTGAGAGCTCCAGAACAAAAAGAAGCAAATACACTCAAGAGGAGTAGAGGGCAAGAAATAGTCAAACTCAGGGCTGAAATCAAACAAATAGAGACAAAGAGAACAAATCAAACAATAAACAAAACAAAGAGTTTTTATTTTTTTAAATCAACAAGATAGATAAACCCCTAGCTAAACTAACTACAGGGCCTAAAGGCAGTATCCAAATCAACAAAATCAGAAATAAAAAGGGAGATATAACAACAGAAACTGAGGCAATTCAAAAAATAATCAGATCTTACTACAAAAGCTTATAGTCAACAAAACTGGAAAGTCTAGATAAAATGGATGATTTTCTAGACAGATAACCAAAGTTATGTCAAGAGCAGGTAAACTATCTAAACTGGCCCATATTCCCTAACAAAATGGAAGAAGTCATTGAAAACCACCCAACCAAAAATAAGCCCAGGGCCAGATGATTTTAGTGCAGAATTCGATCAGACATTCAAAGAAGACCTTCTACTAATATTCCTCAAACTATTCTATAAAATAGAAACAGAAGGAACATGACCTAATTCGTTCTATGAACCTACAATTATTCTGATACCTAAACCACACAAGGACCCTACAAAAGAAGAGATCAGATCAATTTCACTTGTGAATATTGATAATAAATACTCAACAAAATTCTCACAAACTGAATCCAAGAACACATCAAAACCATCATCCCCCAAGATCAAACAGGCTTCATCCCAAGGATGCAAGGTTCTTCAATATACAAAAATCCATTAATGTAATCCACTATATAAACAAAGTCAAAGAAAAAAAATCACATGACTATCTCCTTAGATGCTGAGAAAGCATTTGCAAAAAATACAACACCCCTTTATGTTAAAAGTATTGGAGAGATCAGGAATTCAAGGCCCATGCCTAAACATAATAAAAACAATATACAGCTAACCAACAAACAATATCAAATTAAATAGAGAGATACTTGAAGCCATCCCACTAAAATCAGAGACAAGACAAGGATGCTCATCCTCCCTGTATCTATTCAATATAGTACTTCAAGTTCTAGCTAGAGCAATAAGACAACAAAAGGAGATCAAGGGGACACAAATTGGCAAAGAAGGAGTCAAAGTATGACTATTTACAAATGATATGATAGTATACATAAGCAACCCAAAAATTCTCCCAGAGAATTTCTACAGCCTATAAACAACTTTAGCAAAGTGGCTGGATATAAAATTAACTCAAATAAATTAGTATCCTACCTTTATACAAATGGTTAATGGGCTAAGAAAGAAATTAGAGAAACAACTCCCTTCACAATAGTCATAAATAATATAAAATATCTTGAGGTAACTCTAACCAAACAAGAGAAATATCTGTATGACAAGAACTCCAAGTCTCTCAAGAAAGAAATCTAAGAAGACATCAAAAGATGGAGAGATATCCTATGCTCATGGATTGGTAGAATTAACATAGTAAAAATGGGCATCATACCAAAAGCAATCTACAGATTCAATGTAATACCCATCAAAATCCCAGCACAATTCTTCAAAGATATGGAAAGAACAATACTCAAATTCATTGGACAAAAAAACAAAAACAAAAACAGAATAGTGAAAACAATTCTCAACAATAAAAGAACTTAAGAACTTCTGGGGCAATCACCGTCCCTGACCTCAAGCTATACTACATAACAATAGTGATAAAAACAACATGGTATTGGTACAGAGACAGACAGGTTGATCAATGGAATAGAATTGAAGACTCAGAAATAAAACCACATATTCAATGTATACGTGATCTTTGATAAAGAAGCCAAAAATATACAATGGAAAAAAAAAAAGCATCTTCAATAAAGGGTACTGGTCTAGCTGGCAGTCTGTATGTTAAAAAAAAAAAAAAAAAAAAACTAAAATAGATACATATTTGTTACCTTGCACAAAGCTCAAGTCCAAGTGGATCAAGCCCCTCAACACAAAACCAGATACACTGAATCTAATAGAAGAGAAAATGGGAAAAAGCCTGGAACTCATTGTCACCGGGGGAAAATTTCCTAAACAGAACTCATGCAGCTCAGGCTCTAAGATCAAAAATTGATAAGTGGAACCTCATGAAACTGGAAAGCTTCCATAAGGCAAAGAACATAGTCAATAGGACAACCCAGCACCCTACAGATTGGGAAAAAATATTAAGTAACCCCACATCCTATAGAGGGCTAATATCTAAAATATATAAAGAACTCAAGAAGCTAACCACCAAAAAAACCCAAACATCCCAATTAAAGATGGGGTATAGAACTAAACAGAGAGTTAACAAGTACTGAGAGGTACTTAAAGAAATGTTCAAAGTCCTTAGTGATCAGTGAAAATGCAAATTAAAAATATCCTTATGGAAGAGTTGGGAAAAAATTGAAGGCCTTGAAAGGGATAAGAACCCCACAGGAAGACCAAAAGTGTCAACTAACCTGACCCCGTGTGAGGTCTCAGAGGCTGAGAGCATACATGGGCTAGACAGAGACCCTTGGCACATATGTATCAGAGTGTTGCCTTGTCTTGCCTCAGTGGGAGCAGATGAACCTAATTCTGCAATGATATGTTGTTCCAGGGTATGTCCATACCCAGGCATGGCCCTACTCTCTCAGAGTCAAAGAGGAGGGGGAAATAGAGGGAGAGACTCTGTGAGACTGGACCAGGCAGAGGCACAGTCTTGGAAATGTAAATAAATGAATTATTTAATTTTAAAAAGCAAAAAGAAACTTACAACAGCTATGAAAATAGAAATAAATAAATAGAAACAACCTTTAAAATGCACTAACAAAGGCTTTAAACATTAGACATATTTTCTTAAAAGAACAATGCCCAGATGTAGTGAATAAACAATTTCCAACCAAAGAGGTCATGATGAAGGTAGAAGTAGAATTTTCAGAGGATTTGTGATGGTGTTTGCTCTTGCACATGAAAAGCTACAACAACTATTTGGTTCACTGTGAAGAGTAGTAGAGAGAATAAAAACAATACATAGCTTCCAGGTGTTGCTGTAAGTCTCCGACACAAATAAGACCAGTCAAGGAAAACACAACTCAATAATTATGGTATAAATTGCACGCCTAGATTGGGTAGATTTACCATTACACTACTCTAATCCCCAGCTATGAGATCCCTTATAACTTGCAGTTAATCCAGGCCGTGTGCTTGTCCTTCCACCTCTGGCTCCGTGGTCGGTTTCCTACTCCTTCACCTTCCTTCAACGACTTCCTTCTCCTGGCGACTTCCCTCTACTGTCGACTTCCTTCTACTTCTACCTCTTATATCGAATTCCTCTTACTCTCTCCTCCCCTAAGCCTTTTTCTCAGCCTCCCCTTCTATGCCCAATCACTGGCTCTAGCCTTTATTTTACAAGTTTAATTGGACAGAAGGTTCACAAGAAGTCACCTGTGAACAGATTCAATCATCTTCTGCAGCCCCTCCCAAGAAAGTGGAACTAGGATCAAAATACAAGGTTGGGGCTATCCACTGGGAACTAGGATCAAATTATAAGGCTGGGGCTATCCACAACATCCAGGGATCTCTGTTTGGATGATTCACACTCCATGGTATATTTTGAATCTCATCACAGACCAGCTTTCTTATTAATATTTTGTTGTTTCTTCTCTGCCTATCCTGTGTTCTTAGGAAACTTTCATTGAATTAAATATATAGATTAAATAAAATACTACCAGAAAGGGATTTTTGGATGAAATAACTAGATAAGGTGAGAAACAAAACCCCTAGCTATGATATAGTAAATGACAGGCTCTTAATAAACACGATCATGTACTCAAGTAGACCTATTTGCATATTATGAAAGTGGCTCTCTTCACAAAGTTTGTTTAACAACTGTATTTGCATCTGTCTGCAATCCTCAATTGAATTGACTAATTGGAAATTCTTTGTAAATATTGACTGCTCTTCACTGTGACTATAGATACTGACCAGATGAAATTTGGACTCTATGGGACAGTATATAGTTTCAATCTGTGTAATCAGTTGATGAAAGCTATAGAAAAAAGTTATTGAGAATCAATGCAATGAAACTGATAGATTAAACATTTCTGAAAGTGTTCATTAGTGATTTAGTTCTTTTGGATACTATATACAATTCATTGGAAATAGAAACTATTCTTATGGGAATAAAACATGATATAGCTAAGGAGAATGATATTGACTGTAGCTTTCTCCTCAATACAGGTATTGATCTTTTCTGAAATATATTAGTAATGAAATGTTCTTCAAATAAAGAGGTTATCTGACTAAAATTTTGTCTGTAGCTAAGCAGTGTAGACTGTGACATCTGAACACTTGGCTTTTCCCTTACATTTGTCAATTCTTTCTAACGCTTTGACTGATTCCCAAAACTCAAGTGTAGACCTAAAAAAACTAAGTCCATCATTCACTCATCTTTAGAATTCCCTAAAGTCTATCTATTGTGATCTATCCATATTAGCTACTTGGTAAATATTGTTTAAGTAAGTCATTGGGTGGTTTACTTTCTTTAGGTGTCTTTCATTCCTTCCTCCCCTCTTTCCACCTCCTTTCCTCTCTTCCTCCTTTCTGGCCCTTAAATCAAGGTACAATGGTTTTCAATCTTTGTTGTTTTCACTTTATCTTTTTCTCAGATTCTATACTCTGTTGATATAGTTAAATATAAAATAATATATATATATATAATTTTTAAACAATTTTCTTTATTGTTAGTTTTTAATTGTGTGTGGGGGGTGGGGTGAGGCATGAATATGCACAGGAGTGCAGGTGATTGTTGAGGGCAGAAGAGGTATCAGATCCCCTGGAGTTGGACTTAGAGTTGATTGTGAGAGTACCTCATGTAAGAACTGAACACAAGTCCTCTGTAAAAGTAATAAGTACCTTTAACTGTTGAGTCATTTCTCTTACTCTGATTATATATGGATATGTGTATGTGTATATATTTATATATATATGTATAAATTAGATACACACACACACACTATATATATATATATATATATAATTTTAACATTTTTTTCTGGGAGTTTGTTTCATAAAACAGAAAACTTAAGAGGATTAAGAGACATCCTTCAATGTATTTTATCGTTCTCCAATATGCTTCATTTATACAGCATTAAATATTTACATATATTTCATTCTTGTAATTGATTTTAAATACTATAATAGTCTGTAACTGTGTTGCAGATAGAAATTGATGCATGAGCAGAAATTGAATATGACATAGGATAGAAAGTATTTTTCTTTTTACTATTTTTTTAAACACCATGAAGACAGAGATATTACAGGTATCTCCACTCTGTAGAACAGTTCTTGAAGCATGATGTATGATCAATAATTATTTTAAAAGGAACAAATACAAATTGAATGAATATGTTCAATCGGCCCCACTGGCTAAGTTTGTCAGACTTTATGACAGTGACAGAATGAATGCACTACCACCAACAACAACCAAAAAAAAAAAAAAAATCAACTTAGGGGAAGGATGATATCTTTGAGTTCACAGTTCCAGAGATTTATGGCTACAGTCCTCATTTAACTCCATTAGTTCTGTTCTCATAGTGAGGCAAGCTCATACCTTAATAGGAAGCACAAGAGAAAAGACCGGAGTCCATATATAACCTTCAAAGGCATACACACAGTGAACTAAATCCTGCACCTAGCCCTAACCTAATATTCCCATCTCCTTCCCCAGAGGTGCTTCTAGCTGGGAACTAGGTGTTCAGCACATGAGACTAGAGGGCTGAAGTTCGTTCATATTAAAACAGCAGCAATGACTTGCTAGCTGGTCCTCCAAACTGTTAAGTAATTTTCCAGTTCAATGTATTTGCTATTTGCACTTATTGCCCTCTGCTCCGAGAGCTTTAGAAATCCATGTAGTTGATTTCTTCATTTTATTCAGACCTGTGTTGACATATTACCTCTTTAAGTACAATTTACATCTATGGTCTGTTAAAGCCATCTGCTGTCAACTATTCCACTTCAACTGCTCTTATCTTGCTTTATATTTTCTTCATGACACACATTACTATGCATCATTCTACAATATGCTTCTGACGGTGCCTTTCTTCCCTCCCTTTATGATACTGCCACAATAGAATATGAGGTCTGTAAGTTCTGAATCTATATAAATTTAAGGTCTCATCAAGAAACAGGAGTTACAAATAGCCCAAATAAAAATACTTTAAAGGATTATTTACATAAATTTGGGCAGGTTTAAGAGAAGATGGAAGGTATATTGAAAGTAGACTTGAAAGTGCCAAGAAAAAGAAAGAAATGTACTATAGCCAATGAGCTAGAGAGAGGAAGGACTGGCCAGTAAAAAGATAAAATGTTAGAGAAACACAATTGCTGACATACAGACACAAGGCATTGGAAGTTCAGTACAACAGCAGAAAAATTACTAGTTCTTTTTTTTATAACTACCTTCAATACACACACACACACACACACACACACACACACACACACACACACACACACATATATATATAAAATCTTTATGGGGTGTTCTACCAAGCAGAAGCTCTCTGGCAAGATCAGGTGAGCAATTTCTTACAAACAATATTTTGGAAAGTCTAGGAAGTGCTGCCTTGTGGGAGTAAATATATCACTTGCGGGATGGGCTTTTGGGAGCTTAAGGTCTTGCCTTACTCCCCATTTTATGCTTTCTATTTTGTGCATGTTGCTCAAGACATGAGCTCTCAGATTCCTGCTCTAGCCACCATGCTTTGATGATAACAATATCTCATCTGTCAGGAATCATAAAGCCAAATAATCTCATTATAAGTTGCCTTTTGCCACAGTGTCTTATCATAGCAACAGAAAAGTAACTAATACACAGATCAATAAATATTTCCAAAGAATAATAAATGGTACTGAGGGCTTGGAGCAAAGGAACTGTGATGTTGTACTGTTCTGAAATTCTATCATACAAGAAAATGTCAGGTTTTATTTTGGGAGCATGATAGTTGTCCGACACTTATATTTAGATAGCTGCTTGGAAAGAAGAAAAAGTTTTTACCTTTTGCTTATTGTTTCAATCTAGTAATCACTTATTTATAATTTATGGATTACATATTGATATGCAAAGAACTTGGGAGCTTTCTAATAATTAAATTTTTATAGATACATTTGTAGATACATGGTTGAATTTCTAAGGGTAAAATGTATTAAATGTATTAAATAATACCTCCTGGATTGCTTTATTTTTAAACAAAGTAAGTGCAAAGGATTTAATGGCATTACAGATTAATTAGTTTTAATTCTGACCTTGATTATGAGGATTTATATGGATGAATATCATAGACAGGGGACATAAATATATGTATGATCTCAATTCTAAGTCTCCTATGTGTCTTTAATTCCTTAATTCTGTTTTATTATACAAACCATCCTGGCATCTTTGTGGAGGATAGACTAGAAACCAGTTTTATTTACTGATAAAAAGAAATCAGAAGTATAATGTACTAGAGAGAAAATGATGATTTTAGATAAGGTATATTGAGTCTGGGGTAAATATTGAATATCCAAAGTGCAATGTATTTCTGGAAACTAGAATATTTAGGTCAGAACATGAGGAAAAGATTGAAAATTCACATTGTAATTTAATTTATGATGAGATAAAATAAAAAATAACATGCATCTTGAAGAGAAACAAGTCCTTTTTGGACCTACACCTCTGGGCAAACCAGAAACCAACATGCTGTGTACTTGACTATCTTCAGTGAAAGTGTGTGACTATGATGATGTGTTCCACAGGCCCTGCAGTACAGAACTTAAAAGTGAACAGAGAAGCAGTGTCAAAGGGTGAAGCTGTCCAAGACAACCTGAACTTGAAAAGGTTATCTGAGGAGACTAGGCAGAAAAAATATTTAGTTGTATGCAGTAATTATGACTTAATGTGACCAGCAGTGGAGGTAGGGAAATCTTCAAAGGGTATGGGGACTGGCCTACAATCATGAAGAGAGACAGTAGAGGAAGTCAGAGGAGAAGCACTGGAAGATTTTGCCTGAGTACAATTGGGAAGAGATGGCATAGAACAAAAGAGAAGAACAGCTCCATATTGGTCTTTTAAGAATTGTAGGTGTGAAGGGAATGACAGAAGCATTAGCAAAGAGGAGGATAGAGGTTTGCTAAACACCTTTGCCTTGCTTAATTTTTAGAGAAGGGAATCTGAAGCCTGAACCCTTGAAAAAAACAGAAGATGAGAAGAAAGAGAGAGAAACACTAAGATACAGAAGCTCTTGAACAATGTCAAGATGATGGTGGAATAACTTATATGGAATGTGCATTCTGAGGAAACTAACTCTGCCCCAACCCCCAAAAACGTTTTAATGGACAGCATTAAAGAAAATGGAGGTAGGTAGACTAAGTTTTGTGGTACTTATTTAAGAAGTTGAAGTAGTTTATATTTCATATAATTATATAGATAAAGGTAAAGCTCAGATAAAAAGTGAGGTTTGGTGATGGTAAAGTCAGGGTGCATGGTGCTTTGAGAAAGATGATAAAAACTTAGAAGGGTGTCATTAGAGATGAATCTCTTAGTTTGAACTTATCTAACTCTGACTACTTTCACCACTCTTACAGAGTGAATAATCTACTGCATAGGAGACGGTGCACCCACACACACACACACATTCAGAGCGAGTCTGTCCACTTCAATTAAGCCAGTCACAAAAACCTCTCACAGGACGAGTGTCCACATGTCAAACTCAATCCAGATAATTCTGCATTAAGATTCCCTTCCCAGGTGATTTTCTTTTTCTTTCTTTAAAAAAATTTATTTAAAAAAAAATTTAAAAAAAATTTGGGGAAAAAAAACCCCCCCAAAATTTTTTTAAAAATTTTTTAAAAAAAAAAAATTTTTTTTTTTAAATTTTTTTTTTTTTTTTAATTAAATTTGGGGGGGGGTTTTTTTTTTTTAAAAGGGGTGGGGGGAAAAAAAAAAAAAATTTTTTTTTATTTTTTAATTTTTGGGGGGGGGGTTTTTTTTTTCCCCTTTTTGGGGAAAAATTTCAAGGGGGCCCCCCCCCAAAAACCCAAAAGGGGGTTTTTTTTTTTCCCCCAGAAAAAACCCCGGGGTTTTTTTTAAATTAACCCTTTTTTTTTTTTTTTTTGGTTTTTTTTTTTTTTTTTTTTTTTTTTTTTTTTTTTTTTTTTTTTTTAAAATTTTTTTGGGGGTTTGGGAACCCTTTTGGGGGGGGGAACCAAAACCCCCCCGGGGTGGGGGTTTTTTTTTCCCAAACCCCCCCCCGGGGGGTTTTTTTTCCCTTTTTTGGGAAAAAAAAGGGGGGGAAAACCCCCCCCCTTTTTAAAATTTTAAAATTTTAAAAAATTTTTTTGGGGGGAAAAAAAACCCCTTTTGGGGTTTTTTTTTTTTTTTTTTTTTTTTTAAATTAAAAAAAAAAAAAAAAAAAAAAATTTTTTTTTTTTAAAAATTAAATTTTTAAAAAAAAAGGGTTTTTTTCCCCCCCCCAAAAAATTTTAAAAGGGTTTTTTTAAAAATTTTTTTTAAAAAATAAAAAAAAACCCCTTTTTTGGGGTTCCCTCCCCCCTTTAAAAAAAAAATTTCCCCGGAAAAAGGGGTAAAAAAAAAAAAAATTTTAAAATTTTTTTGGGGAAAAAAAAAAAAAAAATTTCCCAAAAAAAAAAAAAAAAAAAAAATTTTTAAAAAAAAAAAAAGGGGGAAAAAAGAAAAAAAAAAAAAAAAAACCAAAAAAAAGGGGGAAAAACCCAAAAAAAAAAAAATTTTTTTTAAAAAAAATTTTTTAAAAAACCCCCCAAAAAAAAAAGGGGGTTTTTTTTAAAAAAACCCCAAATTTAAAAAAAAAAAAACCCCCCCCCAAAAAAAAATTTTTAAAAAAAAACCCCCCAAAAAAAAATAAAAAAAAATTTTTCCCAAAAAAAGGGGGAAAAAAAAAGGGGTTTTTAAAAAAAAAAGGAAAAAACCCCAAAAAAAATTTAAACCTTTTAAAAACCCAAAAAAAAGGGGAAAAGGAATTTTTAAAAAAAAAAAAAAAAAAAACCCCCCCAAAAATTTTAAAAAAAAAAAAAAAAAAAAAAAAAAAAACCTTAAAAAAAAAAAAAAAAAAATTTTTTAAAAAAAAGGGGAAAAAAATTTTTTTAAAATTTTTTTTTAAAAAAAAAGGGGGGGGTTTTTTTAAAAAAAATTTTTAAAAAAAATTTTTTTTTTTTTTTCCCCCCCTTTTTTTTTTAAAAAAAATGGCTCAGAACTTAGAAATGGTGGGCTGAAAATATCCCCCTGAGTGAGATCCCCCAATCACAAAAAAAAATGGTTCACTCACTGATAAGCGGATATTAGCCCCAAAACACAATACAAAGATGAAAGATAAACCTCAGAAACCCAAAAGAAGGGGAAGACCAAAAGTGGGGTTTTTTTGTCCTTTTAGAACGAGTATCAAAAAATTCAACCAGAGCCCCAAGGAGCTAAACCTCCCCCCCAAAAAGGGCCCGGAAGCTGTCCTCTGAGGGCTCTAACCAGCGTGTCAGCAATCAGAATCAGAGCCAAAAGTGGATGGAGCTTGGGACT
>JAJTUV010003275.1:0-17500 GCA_021653895.1 Mastomys natalensis | reverse complement strand
TAACTGTCTTAGATATGTGTAATTTTTATGTGTCCTTGGCCCATGTTTTAGTTACAGTTCTCCAGAGTGACAGAAACTGTAGCAAGTAAAGGAAGTCCTGATGAATGTGTATTTTGACATGAGCATGCCCTGTCAGGGACTCCAAGACCAATCAACTCAAGGGATATTGTCAAAGCCATTACCTAGATGTGTCAGACTCAAGGTACATGGTAAAGCTTCCCTCCAGAGTCCAAGTATGAGGACTTATGAGGGATTGATCAGTGTGTGCAAAGACTAGCAACTTCAGCTTCCTCTTCCCTTATGTTTACAACTTGGCACTGTTAGCCTATAGATATCGCCTACCAAGAGAAGCTCACCCTTCTAGCTTTTTCCTACCTGTCTGAGGATGCCATTCTTCTCCTGGTTCCCTTTGCAACAAGCTGTAGCTAATAAATGTGCTGAGATCCCTGTTTGTAGTGGTAATGGTAGCCATAGAGAACACCAGCTCATCCCAACCTCACTGTACATACTTCTGCTTGTCCTTTCTTTACTTTCTTGTCAGCTCCTAGCCAGAGCCATGAAAAGAACCAATCAGCTATGTACATCGACAAATAAGAGGGGACTTATTAAGGAACTTTTGCACAAATTATGGTGACTGAGAAGTCCCATGAAAGACTGTAGGCTGGAGACCCTGAGATGATTGTACATGTCTGATGGACTGTGGTGGTTTGAATATGGTTGGCCCATAGGGAGTGGTAATGTTAGGAGGTGCTGCACTTTTAGAGGAAGTATGTCTCTGTTGCAATGGGCTTTGGTGGTCTCCAATGCTTAGGCATTGTGAAAAAGAGTTTCCTAGCTGTCCAAGGAAGCCAGACTTCTGACTGCCTTTGGGTCAAGATGTATACTCTCAGCTTCTCCAGCACCATGCCTGCTTGGGCACTGCTATGCTTCCTTCCATGTTGATAATGGACTGAACCTTTGAACTTGTAAGCTAGCTTTAATTAAAGGTTGCCTTGGTCATGGTGTCTCTTTTCAGCAATGGAAACCCTAACTAGAACATGGACAGATTCAGGCAAGGTATTAATGTAATTCTTGGTTCAAGGCCAAACACTTGAGAATCTAGGACTTGGGTTGCTGGCATAAGTCCTAGAATCAAAGGGCTAAGTAGTCTGGGCTTCCGATGTTTCTGAACTATGAGCATAGTATATGAGTATTTACCAGCTGCTGGGTGGGATTAGATGGTCTCCATCAGCACTGAAGACAGTTTCTTCTTCACCTCGTCAACATAGACTCATATGTTTAATTTCCCCTGGAAAGACCCTAACAAAATCACAAAGATATGCTTTATTTTTGTCATATTCCTTAATTGCTCTTGTAAGGACTTTTGTCATGTATTACAACCACCGACCCAAAGTAAGTGAAACTAATTAATTATGAAATACAACCCTAAAACTAAGAGCTCAAATCTTTTCAAAATTCCTTTGTCTAAGGTTGTCATAGCAATGAAACTATCTTGGTTTATTTTCTGTTGCTGTGGTAAAATACCTTGACAAAAGCAATGTAATGGACAAAGAATTCATTCTGGCTCACAGTGTTGGGCCATGGAAGGGCTGCCATTGGCCTGGAACCCTGAGACTGCGGGTATTTGGCCACGCCTCCAAAACCCAGGCCCCAGACCCGCCCTCTCCATTTCACCTGTACCCTTAAGTCATGTAAGACACGGTAAGGGGCGTGCCTAAGAGCCCTCTGCCTTGAGATTTGCATATTAATGAGGCCAGGGGCCGTAGGTAATTAAGTTTTCCCCTCCCTAACTCCTCCCCTTGATACTCCCCAATATAAAGAAACCCCTCCTGGCTTTTGGGAGGAGCACACCAGATTCACCATTATCACCAATAAAACTACTTCATGGAAGCCCAGTCCGAGTGTCTTCTTTGGCCTACTTCTATTCTGTGACCGCCTTGACCATGTGGGAACTACAGCATCCTGGGCGGGAAGTGCTCTAAACCCAGGCCTCCAGGCGAATCCCTTGTGCGAGGCCCCGCCCCAGTTGCTGCCTCCACTGCTGCCACAGGAGAGGCCTGGGGCCGGGATCCTGCCCGCGTTTTTTTTTTTTTTTTTTCCCTATTCCAGGCCAATGGCAGCCCTTCCATGGCCCAACAGCTCACACAGTTCAAGTGTTTAGTTTGTTATGATGGAAAACTCAAGTAGCTGCATCCTGAAGCAGTGGGGTCAGAATGCAGTCACAATCTGGAAGCAAAATTATGGTATGCTCCTACTCAGTTCTCCCATTCAAAAGTTCAGGATCTTATTCACGGGATAGTACCACCCACAGTAGGCAGGTCTTCCCATCTCAACACAATGAAGATCATCCACCACAGGTATTCCTATAGGGTAATCTAACCTAGATAATGCCTCAGGTTTGCCAAGAGACTTGTCTCCTAAGTGATTCTAGGCCCTGTCAAGTTGAGAATGAACACTAATCATAAGAATGCTAATGAAACTGTTCATAAAAGACATCTTTGGACAAATTAGAACCACAGAGCTTACTGTGTGCTACACCATTAAAGACTATATACAGTACTTCTTCACACTTTTATATGCTTTCCATTCCTGGTGTCTTTACCTAATTTTAAAATAGCTTTTTCTCTTCATCTTCATCTCTTACATGCGCTTATTACATTGTTTGTATTTTTTCTGTGTTTCTCAAATTCCTTTTGAAATGTAGAAAGCTAAACCCAACAGTTACATAAATAAATACAGTCAGTCATTTTCCTTCTTAGAAGTATTCATGACTTCTCATTGTCAGTGAATAGAAATAATGAATTTCTTATTTAGTCCACGTACTCCATGGTGTGGCCCAAATCTACTTTTTCAATTTTATTTTTCAATATCAAAGGACATACTTTCTATAGTCCATCAGACTGGCTCACTCATCTTACTTCAAATATCTTATACATTTTCTTACCTCCATGCTTTTGTGAAGACTATTGCTTTCATTGGCTCATTTTCTTTCTTATCTCTTCCTTTTCATATGCTCTCTATTAAATTCTGTGGTTCCACTTGCTACTACTTCCAAAGGCCTTCCCTGCTTCAGGTTTAACTTCATGATTTATCCTCTCAACACCATATGTTCTGTTAACTTTATCATATTCTCCTTTGCATTATAATAATTTGTGTATTCAGCATATACCAGTACCTCCTCCATGCACTGAAAAATTACAGATTCTTGAGAGCAGGGGACATATTTCATACCTAATTGTACCTTCTATGCAGTATGTAGATCTTTCTGCTGTCCACAGCTTTGTATGTAATAAGATGATTGTCTAGTAGATTCAACTGTATACAATAACAAATGAAGCCGTGGTCGTGGTTCTATTAGGGTAGGAGGCCTCATGCTACTAGCATACACACACACACACACACATATACACACACACATATATACACACACATATATACACACAACACCCACAGAGAGAGAGAGAAAGAGAGAGAGAGAGAGAGAGAGAGAGAGAGAGAGAGAGAGAGAGAGAGAAGAAGAGAGAGAGAGAGAGAGAGAGAGAAGCATATAGGTCCACTCACTATGACCCATTTAAACTACTTGAAAACTCAATAAAAAAGGTTTTGCTGTCAAAGAGTCGATAGCCCTTGCTCCTCTTTTGACACATACTTGGGATTTTTGGTTTTTAAGAGGTCATTAGCCAGTGGATATTGGATAATTGGTAGGGCAAGCACTAAAGAATGTGATAAATGGAGGTACATATTCACAGAAGTGATACAATAGAAAACTAGGGCACTTGTGTTTTTTATGTTTTTTGTTTGTTTTTTGCCATGGTTAGTTATTGAGGTGGTTGGGTCCTATTAAGTTGCCCAAACTGTTTGAAAAATCATCACATACCCTGAGTTATTTTAAAGAATTTGATACTATGTTTTTAGAGCTGGGGAACAGAACATAGATACCAAAAATAGAACTGATGAGTGAGTGGAGCAGAATTCCTAGTATTGCCAAATCAGGAAGCTGAAAGCATAACAGGAAAAGCAAAGCAAAACAAAGCAATGATAATTTTTCATTCTTAAAGTGGATGCTGTTAAATAAACATAATAAGGGTGCAGAAGTTTAAAACCATGCTTATCCTTCTCACTTTATTCTTTATGCTCACCCAGCATGATGCCTTTTTTAAAATGGCTGCTTCTAAGAACTACCTGCTGGAAATACATTCTGTTGAGTTTACTCATCATGCTCTTTATATTGACCAGTTCTGTAAAATGCAGAAAGAAACAGAGCAAAGAAAATGCAACAAAGACAGCTGAAGAGCAGTAAGGAAGAGACAAGACAAGTTCTAAGTAATGATTTTGGAGATTCTCATTTAGGTTAGAAAAAAAATGGCATACAGCATGCTGCTACTGACATATGGTTCACTCTATGACCCTCAGAACCAAACATTATGAATAATCCAAAGCTTGCCAGAATCCAAGACTTTCATATTAAAGTCATTCTTTTTCCTCCCTTGGGCATCATGTAGTTGCTTTGCTTCACAACAATGGAAATACATTTCCTGCCTCTTTTTTTTTTACATCTCATTTTTTTTTAAATTCAACAGCAAGCTTAAGAGTTTAACTAAAATTTCTGCCTTGAATAAAGTAGTACAGCAGTAGCAAGGACTATTTTCTTTTCCTGTTTTTATTCATCACATAGGTCACAAAAGAATAGAAACTTTGAAATCTTCAAAAAAGAAAATGCTTTTGTGTGTTTGTGTTTGAAAGATACCACATACATTTTTTTATTTAGTTTAGAAGGATGCTTGATTTCAGTTTGTTATATGACCTCTATTTTAATGATCCAAGCCCCAGAACATTTGAAATAAAACTGCCCCCTTTTGCCACGTGATTGATTGTTTTCATAATCTTAGGAATGTATTTCTATTCTACAGAATAACTTGGGAAAACATTGTATTTTTCTATAGGTTTTCACATCTCATCTTCACAGAGGTTGCTGAAAAGTAGGATGCAATAGTGACAAGTTACATGAAGGTAATCTGAATAGATTCTGTTTTATTTGCTAACATTCTAAGGTAGTTACATCCTATCTTTGTTCTCATACCTGATACACTTAAACAATCAACTAGGATGTCATGTATGGTGGTGCATTTCTGCTATACCTCAAAGCAAGTGGCTGAGCCCAGGACGATTGCAAATGGAGGCCATTCTGGACTAAATAGCAAGAGACTATCTGAAAATAAAGGCAAACAAACAAACAAACAAACAAAACAACATCACAACAAAATTGACTAGTGTCCTTGTCTTAGTGTTTCTTTAAACCCTGAGCTCCCTCCACATCACTATTATATACCATTTCAAATCCATTAAAGGGAAAATAACACTCTTAAGTATTTCCCAATTCTTGGATAACTTCAGAATGGCATTCAGTAACCTCTGTGATTTGATTTCTCTGCATCGTTCTTTTGCCTGCCACTAAGGACTCCCTGGTTTGTACTTACGTTGCAGTCATGCAGACAAGTGTTATATATACTTATAAACACAACACAACACACACACACACACACACACACACACACACAACACACACTGACTCCATTTGGTTCTTTCTACCACTTTTGCTCTTCTCTATCTGGACCAGCTGCCTCTTTGTGTTCACCTACTTTTAGAAGCAAAAATTCTACCCACATTTTAAGGCCCTGTTTAAATATCTTCTGTCACACAGTGTTACTTTTGATACAACTTTTAACCTTTCTGCTCATGTTATTTTCCTTTGTAACTATTGAAGTCCGTGGCCCTACCTTCTAATCCGATAGCAGTATAGAAGTTGTTCTTATACCACCAGTTGTCACTAATCCCTTGTTGTACAATGAGAATGAACCTTCATGTCTACCCCTGGATCACAGAGATTTTTTCTCTTAATCGTTTGTAAATGCCCTCACTGTTCTGGTTAACGAAATGCACATCATAGCCACCTTTCCACACACATGGGGAACCTGGCTCCTCTTTATGTATGAAATAGCACTAAGTTCATTAATAGAAACCAATAGTTTGGGCAGATAGTTTGGTCTCTGAATTAGTATTTCAGGTTGGCATAGCACAGCAGGACAATTGTCCCCTCAGATATTTGAAGGAATGACCTCACCATCAATTTAGCCTGTGGAATGTGTGACTCTGCATGAGACAAAGCCTTAGATACATCAATACAACCATGCTGGCAGGCTCCAGATAAGAATTGTTTAGCTTCCAGCAGCATTTGCATAACTCCCAGAACTCAAGCCCCAGGTGCCAACAATACTCAGAATAATCTTTACAGTTGTCTGAGGGTTTAGCTATCTCCTACTGATAAAAGGTATTATTTAGCATTTCTTGACTCACCCTTTAAAAGCAAATGTCCTGTGTGCACAAAGAAAGGCTTGAGAGTTCCCTTCCTTGTTTGTTTGGTGAGTTAAGTTGGCAGGCAACCACCAGAAGGAAATTGCTGTCTGTTAGTGTCACAGGTGTGATTTTTGCAAGCTCTCTTTCTGGAAAGCATCCAAGATGTCACTGTTGTGAAGCCTGGTTTCCCTTTGGGGGGAAAAATTACATGTATCTTACACTATTGTCATACCAAATGTAAACCAGCAAGGTCTAACAGCCACTTGAGAAATAAACACAAATGGTGAAAGATTAATTTTTTTGACATTATTTATAAAGAAAGCATATTCTTCTCTAAAGAATTGAAATTTGTCATTTGTGGGTTCATTCGAAGTCCTCTTTGGTGTGTGGAAAGAATGAATAGCCAAATGATTTGATTGTGTGGGTGGTCTGACAGCCACATCTGTCCACCCATTGGCCTCAGATGTGACACAGCTGATTTGGCTGCCTAGTGTAGTGTTGCCTTCCTTCTTCATTGCTCCATTTGTGTCCCTCTCAAACCTGTGCCAAATTAACCGAGATTTTAAAAATAGCTCCTTATCTCCTATGTTTTGATTGAAAAGCTACAAACTAGGTATGCAGGAATTCAACCACATTAGGTCAATAAGTACTTGTTTTGGGACGATGAGCTAGAACTTCATTGTAGAAACATGAAATGTACTTTATAACCACCCATTGTTTCTTCAATAAAGGTCCATGTCTGCATATATTTGAAAGACCTTGTGAACTATTGAAAGTTCCACATGTGGTCTGTGAGTTACATGTTGGGTACTGCGAGCTTTTGGGCTAATATCCACTTATCAGTTAGTGCATACCATGTATGTTCTTTTGTGATTTGGGTTACCTCACTCAGGATGATATTTTCTATTTCCATTCATTTGCCTAGGAATTTCACGAATTCATTGTTTGTTTTTTTTTTTTTTTTTTTTTTTTTTTTTGGTTTTTCGAGACAGGGTTTCTCTATGTAGCCCGGGCTGTCCTGGAACTCACTCTGTAGACCAGGGAATTCATTGTTTTTAATAGCTGAGTAATACTCCATTATGTAAATGTACCACATTTTCTGTATCCATTCCTCTGTTGAAGGACATCTGGGTTCTTTCCAGCTTCTGGCTATTATAAATAAGACTGCCCAATGGAGGAATTAGAGAGAAGACTGAAGGAGCTGAAAGGGTTTGCGGCCCCATGGGGAGAAGCAACAATACCAACCAACCAGAGCTCCCAGGGTCTAAACCACCAGCCTGGGAACAAACAGGGAGGGACCCACGTGTATGTAAGGGAGGATGGCTTTGTCAGGCAAAAAGGAGATCCTTGGTCCCTGAAGGCTGGACGCCTCAGTGTGGGGGAATTCAAGGGCAGCGAGGTGGGAGTATGTGGGTGGGTAGGGGCACATCCTCATAGAAGCAGGAGGAGGGGGGATGGGCTAGCTGGTTTCTGGGTGGGGGGAAATGAGGAAAGGGGATAACATCTGAAATGTAAATAAAATATCCAATAAAAAAGAACTTTCTAAAAAAAATAAAAGAAAGAAAGAAAGAAAGAAAGAAAGAAAGAAAGAAAGAATGAAAGTTCCACATATGGATTTGTGCCTTATAAACAAAAGAAATAAGCCAACATGCTTTTTTCACAGTGTGTTGTTTCCATGGATGGATCAAAGCTTGTAAAACAGAAGTTAAACAAATGCAAAGGGTTTTTGGTGGAGGAACTCTGCCAATCTTTATTTTGTTCCCATGTACATTGTGTATCTTTGAGGTAGGCGAGCATGCAGTGTGAGTTTGTTTGTTGAGTGTTTGCCTGGGATACCCATTCCTCAGATAAAGGGGCTAGTTTTTCCCATCCACAGATGTGCTGGAATCTTAATAGCTGTTAACAACATCTGTCGGCAGCATTGCTGTTGATGAACACTCCACAGAGTGAATGTTTTGTTATTTTTTTTTCTAGTGGCTAGAACTTCCTCTACTCATTGTAACATCCTGTTCTCAGCTTAACAAGCAGTGATACAACCAGAAAAATCCTGCATAATTTTTGTTTTGGGTCACTCTGAGAAGTCAGTTTACTCCTGTTTAGATAAATAGTACAAAATAGCACTGACCTTGTGTAACATTCATTTCTTGAGTCTCTGGAGAGTCTTCACATAGCTAGAATTAAGGAAGACTAAAATAGTGTATCTAGAGAGAAACCTGGGTCCCTACTAGATCAGTAGACATGTTGACTTAGCATTTTATTCTATGTGGAATAGTCATACTACATTGGCTCTCACTTTCTAGATTATTCATTCATTCAATAAATATTTATAGAGTCCTTCCTATATTCCTTGCACTCTAAGGTATTTGGGATACAGTTAACAAAATTTCCCAGGTTTGTAAGGTAAGGTGTGCTGGAGATATATATATATATATATATAATCATCAATTTGATGCAGCTAGTGTTATATAGTAAGAGGGAACTTAACTGGTAAAATACATCAGATTGAAGAATGGATATAGAAAATATGGCACATCTACACAATGGAATAATATGCATCTATTAGAAACAAAGACATCATGGATTTTTCAGGATGGATCTTGAGAATATCATCCTGCGTAACACATTCCAGAAAGGACATGCATGATATTTACTCACTTATAGGTGGATATTTGCCTTAAGATACAGGATAGCCCTGTTATACTCCTCAGACCCAAAGAAGCTAAACAAGAAGGAAAGCACAAGCAAGGATGCTTGATTCTCACTTAGAAGTGGTAATGAAATAAGAGGCAGATGAATGGAGGGATCTGGGTAGGAAAGGGGATGGGGAAGGGAATTGGGGTTCAGGATCAGATGTGGGGTTGGACTGGTGGCCATGAGAGTGAATGGAAATCTGCATCTGACCGGGGTGAGGAGGGGAGGAACATATCCACAAAGAGACTGAGACCTGGGATAGATAAGGCACCCAAGAATCTCAGCACCGGGGATATGGAATCTGAAGAGGCCACCTCTTATAGCAGGAACCCAGTGGAGTGATAGGAACACCAACCTACCTACAAAACGTTGATCCAAAATTTATCCTGTCTTCAAGAAAGACAGGGACAGGGCAATAGAGCAGAGCCTGACGGATGGCTAACCAACAACCAGCCAAACTTGAGACCCATCCCATGGGCAATCACTAGACCCTGACACTATTAATGATACTCTCTTATGCTTTCAGATAGGAGTATAGTATGGCTGTGCTCTAAGAAGCTGCACCCAGGAGCTAACTAAGACAGATGCAGACACTCACAGCTAAACCGTGGATGGAGCTCTTATGGAAGAACATGAGGATGTACTGGGAATAGGATCTCCAACAGAATCAACTAACCTGAACCTTGGGGCTCTCAGAGACTGAGTCATCAACCAAAGAGCATACACAGGATGGACCTAGGCCTCCTTGCCCATAATGTAGCAGATGTCCAGCTTGGTCTTCAGATGGTCCCGAACAGCTGGAGCCAGGGCTATCCCAAAAGTTGTTGCCTGTCTGTAGAATATGTTCCTTTAGCTGGGCTGCCTTTTCTGGACTCAGTGGGAGAGGATGTGCCTAACCTCACAGAGAATTGATGTACCAGAGTCTGAGGATATCCGTGGGGTGTAAGGGGGGAGGCACCACCAGCTCAGAGGAGAAGGAGTAGTGGTGGGGGAGAGGGTTGTAGGAGGAGGTGGTGACCAGGAGGGGGCAGTGAGCAGGTAGGATATAACATAAATAAGTAAATCAAAGTTTTAAATATTATGGAATTATTTTCCTTAATAAAAGGAGCTCTGATTTGGAAAATAAAGCCTCATATCTGGATCTTAGGAAGGTATCTTCTCAATTGTGGTTCCCTCCTTTCAGATTAGCTCTAGTTTTGTGTTAGTTTGATATAAGATTAACCAGTACATAACATAGGTCTCTTATCTCAAATATACTTGACCTATAATGAAATTGTACAGTGATAAGATATAACATAATTTCTTTATTTTACACACACACACTTTTAATTACACAGTTATAAAAAGGAGGTGAGAATTTAAAGGAGATATAAGTTTCCTTATATGATAATCTGGAAGAACAAATTCGCAAGTACAAGCCATTGGACTCACAAGGATATTCAGTTTGGATCTTAAACTTGTTTTAAGTACAGGGGGTGGTGGTGGGGATTATGGCTGGGATACTGAAAGTAAGTGGACAAACAGCATCATTAACTAAATAAGTGGTTCCCAAAGTATGGTCAGGTCCCTTGGTAGTCATAGACATGATAGCTAGCAAGCTATTCTGTGGAGCTTAGGGGATAAGACACTGTGCTCTCAGACATCCAATTTAAGTAGGTCCTGAT
The DNA here is from genome assembly GCA_021653895.1 of Mastomys natalensis. Lineage (NCBI taxonomy): Eukaryota > Metazoa > Chordata > Mammalia > Rodentia > Muridae > Mastomys > Mastomys natalensis. The sequence continues at coordinate 6,791 of JAJTUV010003275.1, read as the reverse complement.
AGTTCTCTGATCATGAAAAATGAGAGAGGTTATTCAATACAGTGCTTCTCAAAGAACGATCCTTAGGCTCATGATACCAATTTCAATCTGGAAACTTGTTGGGAGCGCAAATTTTCAACCTTACCCTGACCTACTGAACTAGAAACTCTAGAGCTGGGGAAAGTGAGCTGTGTCAGGAGAAGTAAGTTTCAAGAGGAGGAAATCCCTAGGCCAGAATAGAGCTGGGGAAGTAGATCCTTTCAGCTTAATGACTTACTTCCTATTTCCTTTCACTTAAGAGGCTCACTGCTCCACCTGTGCCCTTATACTAGTCTCCTACTAAAAAAGATACAACTGAGTTATTTAACTCTTCCTGCTCATATTAGAGACAAATGACAGTATTTCTGGAAGCACGTCTCTGGAAACAGCCTCATAGTACTTTTCTGGTTTGTACATAAAGTAGTTCAGTTCATTCTGAAAATAACCCTATGAATTAGCAACTCTCCTCATTCCCATTAGATAGATAAGGAAAAGAGTCCCATATTACATACTTGTCTGAGGAAGGGAATGAATCCAGGCAGTATGATTCTGTAGCCACATCAATTGTTATTCCTCTATGCTGTCTTCTCAGTATACCTAAGAACCCTGGGAGTGATTTGATCTTAGGTAGTATTGTGCAAGAAATTTTCCTCTGTCCTAGTTTGCTTTCTATTGTTATTTTCCCTTACAGCTTTCCACTATGAAGGGAAGTCAGGGGAGGAACTCAAGGCAGGAATTGAAGTAGAGGGAGGCTACAGAAGAGTGCTGCTTAATGGCTTGCTCCCCATGGCTTACTCAGTTTGATTTTGAAGGTAGTCCTGGATCAGCTGCCCAGATGGGGCACAATCCACAGTGGGCTGGGCCCTCTCACATCAATTATTAATAAAAAAGCATGAGCAGCAACAGCAAAAGCAATGGCAGCTCCACAGATATGCCTGCAGGCCAATCTGAGGGAGGCATTTTTTTTCTGTTGAGATCTCAGATAACCCTAGCTGTGTCAAACTGTCAAGAAACTAACCAGTATACCTTCGCTTTTAACTCTGATTTCTGTTGATGGAATAGTGATTACAGAGGTCATGGAATGACTCTTTTAGTAGAAAGCTCTGAAAACTGAAAACCACTTACCTAAGATTACATAGCCAATCAAGTGTCAGAACCAATATTTAAATCTCAGATCTTTAAGTTTCAACTCAGCATTAACACATTTCCATTGGAAAACAAAAACAAAATGAATATACCAAACCCACCCAAACCAGAGGAGATATCCAGCAGCTTGTGTGTTTACCAATGTCCCTTTTTCTTGTTATTATTAGTACAAACCATTATTTTCCTGCTTTTTCCATGAAGGGCAACAGGACAGCCCCTCCGCACCCCAGAGAATGATGTCATAGCAGTAACTGCAAACACCAGTCTCCTTAAATACAGAATTTGTGCAGGAGCTGAACGTTAGGTTCTAGTAGTAGTGTCTTCAATTATGAACTACATAGAATTAAGAACATAGCAAAAGCTAAGTAACTTTACAGTCTCAAGTCTCCTAACTTTTCACTTTGTTTGCTTAGCTTTGTTTCTAACTGTGCCTCTTGTGTAATAAAAATTTGCCCAGGATATGTATAGAAGTTGACATTCTTTTCAGTCTTAAGATGCCTGTCCATTTAAGATTAATGCTTTATCACAACACTTCTGCAATATGAGAGATAAAATTAAATGTCTACATTTAGACATAGAAATATGAATATGACCAGCTTTTCTGCCTGAAACTTCTAGTCTACATTTTTAAAAGTGTGATGTTTGATTTAAGTTCTTAATATCAAATATGTTTGCTCTATAATAAAATTCTCTATTAATAAAATGTACTATCTCAGCTTGATTTTTATTATCAATGTATTAATTATTTGTGTAATTTCCCTTCATTGTGAATAAAAAAAAATTATTAATTCTGTTTTAAAATTAGCTCTGACTAGCATTTTTTAAATTAGAGCCATCAAAGATACCTTTTGGAAGCTTCTTAGAATAAGAGTGTAATGGAAAATTATATACTATAAAACAGATACAATATACTTTTTTACTTATTGGGCCTTAAACAATTTCTACTTAACAAAATTTCAACTATTCCTCAAAATATACTTGGAAACTTTTAACATAAAGTTGTTTCATACTTGGCTAGTCCTAAAGTATAGTGTTTATAGAATGGCAGAGTGTTCCCCTAATGTTTCTTGAAGGGAGATTTTTACTTGTAGATCATTTCTCAAATATAAATTGAAATTGGGGACTACATCATGTGGTGAGAAATAGTGCCCACCTTAAATTATATAAGTATCAGCTTTCTCCTTTGTCCTCTTTTGGCTTTCCAATACAAGTATGGCACAGCAACTTCCAGTACTATAAAAATTAACCATCAAGAAACTAACTGGTCAGTACTGACTTAACTTGCCCAAGTCCTGTGGCCAATGTTCATGGTGTCACCAGTAACAGGGTCTAGCCATCATACTCTTGTGGTCAGCCAAGAGCAATGGTAATAGCTAGCACTATTTTGAGGATTTTCATGACATCTCTCGGACACTGAAGTCTAGTTACTCAGGCAAAGTGTCCCACACCTAGCAACCGTATACCCCTGGGTAGGGTAACATCAATTAAACCATTTTATTTTATATATATGCATAAACTTTCCTCCCTAGTATTCTCCTCCAATTATCTTTCTTTCTGGGATTTATTCTCTCTTTAGTGTATGTTTGGCACAAAATTATTTTATTTATTTTTGTCTAGGATGAACTCTTAACTCTTTGCATTCAGTGTAATTGGTTATATCTTATAGGTGTGTTTTGTTTGTTAGTTTTCTTTGTTTTGGTTTGCATGAATTTCACTTTTTTTGAGACAAAGTCTCTCTACATAGTCCTGGCTGTCCTGGAACTCACTATTTAGACTAGGGTGGTCTTGAGCTCACAATATTGGCCTGCTTCTGCTTTGTGGGTGCTAGGATTAATGGCATGTGTTGCCATGCCCTGTGAATTTTAACCACTCATAAAAGATTGGTTTTATTTTTTCCATTAATTTATATTTATTCATTCTCTCTCTTGCTCTCTCTCTCTCTCTCTCTCTCTCTCTCTCTCTCCTCTTTCTTTTTTCTCTTCCTCCCTCTACGCCCCCCCTCTCTCTCTCTGTGTGTGTGTGTGTGTGTGTGTGTGTGTGTGTGTGTGTGTAAATGTAAAGGACACCTTGCAGGAATCAGTTCCCTTCTTCTACCATGTACGTTCTATGGCTAAAACTCAAAACACCAGATTTGTTGGCAATTATCTTTACCCATTGAGCCATATCACCAGTATTTTAAAAGTAATTTTTATTCTACTCCCTTGTATGGTGACATTTACTTACAGAACTTCAAAATTGTTAAATTCCATTATAATTTTTACCGTTTACTAATGTTATCTCCTCTGTTGATCTGAAAACATTTTGACCCTGGGTCAATGCCTTTATCAGTGTATTGTGTATCACAGCATCTAAAATATTTCTGAAGTGAACAGATGATTGATATGTATCAGTGAAAAAAATGCCTAAATTTTGTCTTTAGATTATGCTAACCCTTTTGAGGAATAAATCCATCATTTCAAAGCTAAGTCTCATGAAAACTTTGTTGATATTACACTGTTTTCTAGCAGCCATGTATTTGTGGTAGAGTATCATTTGTAAGTCAATTCTGTTTTCACACTTAGATTTAGAAAAGAATACATGGTATTTTGCATGATTTTTGTATTTATGATAGAACTACATTTACTAGAGTCAGTCCCTATGAAATTTAGATGAAGATGAATTATGCTAATTTTTTAATTAAGAATACATAGCTTGAGTGCATGTGTTCCTCTAAAATTCTTCTTAAGCCTCATTCACCAATATGATAGTGTTAGGAGATGGAGCATTTAGCTGGTGATTGAGTCAGAGGCACTTTGTCTTCACGAATGGAATACATACCCATGTATAAATTAGGCTTCCTCTTTATTGACCTCTTCCATGTAAGGGATTCCTTGAAAACGAGGGACAGCTTGCACCAGACACAGAATCTGCTAGTGGCTTGACTGTGGACTTTCTAGTTTCTAAAATTGTGAGGAATACATTTGTATTGATTATAAGTTGCACAACACATGTGCTATTTTGATATATAGCAATAGTAATGAACTACATTGAGAAGCAGTGAGTAGTATAATTGAATCTGTGTAACCTAAATCCTATTCCCACAACTGTCAATGAATTTCCAATTTTGATTCATCATCTCTCTTTTATGACCTGAATATTTATAAGCAGACTCAGTATATTTATCCTATAAAGAGTTCAGCATTCATCACTCACAGTTAAAAATTATATAAAATATTTTTAATATTAAAGCTAGTTTTCAATATAGTATTAAATTTTAAGTTGAGTCTTTTCCTATAGTTTTATAACTTTAGAAATACTGTTTTGCTATATTCTACTCAAAACATATAAGTAAGCTAAAAAAGCAGATGTTCTGAGTAGATGACAGAAAATATATATGATACATGAAAGTTCTCTTATTGTTGCTGAAATGGACTTTAAATTATACCAGGACTCATGCTTTGTTTAACATTACAAAAACAACCAACTACAGAATTATGATTTTTAATATGATAGATTACTATAATAATCCAATGGAATTTATAAATTTATTTTTGGGTATATTTCCTTCAGTTCTATTGTTTTTGTTTTGGGGTATTTTAAATTACAGGTAGAATGGGCATATTCTGGTTCATGGTCTAATATCACCTATGAATCCATTTAAATAAGTCATTATTCTAAGAATTTTCTAATGTAATGGCATTAATTATGTGATAACATTGTTCCTCAAATGATTGCAATAGGATTTTCTTCTAAACAGATTGTAAAAATATTCCAGTGTTGTTAAAGCATATATTTAAATAACTATTTATCCTTTTCAATTTAAGAAATACTGTCCACGTAAATGGTAATCATTAGTTTACAAATGACAATAAGTTATGTTTTGATTGAATGTTTTTCAGGTTACTGTTTAATAAGACATTGGATTGATCTATATATGTTTGTAAACCTAAAATCAACAATATTATATAAGGTGGCACGTTACGATAAGTTTTGCCATTAAGCACATATCCAATAAAGTGTTCTGTGGGAGTGTTAAATAAATCTGAACCGTACCTGTATATGTAATGAATCTTAGAATTCAAGTTGGATTGTAATTTGTGTATTCTACCTGTGTAGTTGAAGGCTGTATTATTTCATAATTTTTTCTGTAGTGTTGGTGAAACATGAATAGGTAGATAGATAGTAATATCCTTGGTGGTGCCATAAATCCATGAAGGTAACATCAGTTTGAACTATCTGGAATAAAATGTACTTGACTGCCTCTCAGCAAGTTAGGAATCAATGAACTCCATTTCGGAATCTTCTAGGATGGACCAAATTCAAAATAAAAACTTCCCTGTAGGCATTTAAAGCTGAACGATAAGTCTGTCTCTCCTTGGTATTTGTTCTTATAGTTTTTTTCACATTCATAACATCTATCTCTGTATATTTTGACTCTTCTTGTATTGTGCTCAATAAGCTGTGTGAACTTATAACTTCATTTTCCATTATTAGTTTATCCCAAAACTTACATATATTTTTACATAATTACCTTTAGGCTTTTATTTTCTTTTTATTATGTGAATCTGATGAAAGCTAATTTATGAATTCATGTACAAAGGTTTTATTTCAAAAATTCCTTTGAAACAACATTTTTATTATAATATTCTAGAATTTCCAGACTGTAGGCATTTCTAGCATATTGTTCCCAAGAATTTTCTCCCACTAAAATCAATTATAGATTGCTACTATACTTTTTTTTTCTTACATGGGAAATACAAAAGAAAAGAGTACTTTAATTTAGAAAGAAAATGATGTAGTCATGTGTCCTGATATCTAATCTTTAATCATGGGTACTTTGAGTCTTCAAGAAACAAACAACAACAAAATCCCTATGGTTGTTGGATTTTTACCCCACATTTTCTAGGCTTTTGACTATAGTTTCTTTTTAAATGGCGTAAAGAATCTGTTTTTTTTTTTTTTTTTTGAATAATGTTTCCAATGAAAATTTAAATCACAAACAGCATATCCAAGATTAAAATAAAGGAAATTTACTCAATCTCAGTCTGCCAGAGAGTTGGATTTTATGGTTTCCTGAGAATAATTATAAAAGTCAACCATGAAGCTATATAAGCTGCACAGCAGACAGTGCTGAGAAAATGATTTTTGGTGTATTGTTTGATCAATAAGCTTAAGTCATGTTTCTTTTGTGTCCATAGATATTTGGTATATTTAATAAACAAACCAGAATGAAGAGAGTCATTTTAATCAATCAATCAATCAGTCAGTCAGTCAGTCAGTCAATCAATCAATCATTATTCTGTATATGAGTGTTTTGCCTGCGTGTATTTATATTCATGTGTGTCCTGGTGGTCTTGTAGACCAGAGAGGATGTCTATCTCCTGTACTGGGAATCCAACCTGGATCCTGAACAAGAGCATCAAGTTCTCTTAACAACTAAGCTATGCCTTCATCCTTTCGAGTAACTTATTTTTGGCATGACAAACACTTTTGGGAAGAACTTTTATTTTAACTAAACCCATGGCTATCCACCTATATATAATAAATGGGAAAATGAACAATCATAAGAAAATGGGACATGAATTTCTGGGAGCACTGAAAGCCTCTTTCTAGAATCCCATGATACTGTTCATATAGCATTTCATTGA